>JBAIAC010000223.1:600000-789221 GCA_037349315.1 Chelydra serpentina
GGGATTGGGGGAGCATGGGAGGGCATGAGCATGTGTGGGGTGCAGCGTGTGAGCATCTTTCTGATCAGTCAATGAGACTTGGCACCCCCTCTTTCGCTAGCAAACCCCCCCCCCCCAAATCACAAGTGATCCCTCCCCCAGCCCAAATACCTTGCCAGAGACGATCTTCTCGTACATCTCAATGCGCTGGTCCGCGAAGAACGGGGGGTAACCAGCCACCATCTCGTAGATGAGGATGCCCAGGGCCCACCAGTCCACAGCCTTGTTATAAGCCTGCCCGGGGAAAGCAGGCCAGGATCACGCACCGAACATTTGGGGGCAGGGGAGAACCAGGGATCAGATAGAGATCAGGCAGTGGACAGGCCCTCTCCAGCTCACCTTGTTGAGGATGATCTCAGGGGCCAGGTATTCTTCGGTCCCACACAGAGTCCAGGTTCGGTCTATCACCCGCTTGGCAAAACTAAAATCCATCGCCTGGAGCCAAAACACATTGGGGAGAGGCTGTGAGAGCAGGAGGGGAAGGGGAGGGAGCAGAGGATTGATGTATTCTGGCCATGTAACGTTTCTGGGGGTGTCTTGGCTTTGGGAAGGGGATGGCAGCAGAGAGAGACTTGGGCAGGGAGGAGATCACGGCAGGGAGCCAGGAGCCAGAGCGGGATGGGGAAGGGAAGGAGTGTGGGAGGAGGGGCAGCATCACCTTGAGGTTGCCCTGCTGGTCTATCAGGAGATTCTCTGGCTTCATGTTTCGGTAGATGACATCCAGCGAGTGCAGATACTCAAAGGTCAGGATGATCTGAGCAGCGTAGAACCGGGCGTGAGGTTCACTACAATGAGGTGGGAGGAGAACGTGGGCATCCAGGGCCAGATCCGCCCCATCTCAGCCATACCCCCTCTCACCTTCACTGAGGGCCAGTGCAAGGATATTTTGCGCCCTAGGCGAAAATTCCACCTTGCGCCTCCCCCTCCTGCCGCACATCGGTTCATTGAGGGGCAAATCCCAACAAGCCTTTATAGACCCCAGGGGCCAGCCGTGCCCAGGGGCTGCTCCCCAGACCAGGTTCCCCCCTCCCCGCCCCCAGCCACTCCCTCCCACTTCCCACCCCCTGACTGCCCCCCTCAGAACCCCAGGGGGGAGGGATAGCTCAGTGGTTTGAACATTGGCCTGCTAAACCCAGGGTTATCCTTACAGACAACACGACGGCCATGCATTACATCAACAGACAGGGAGGGGCACGCTCCCTCCCCCTCTGCCGAGAAGCGATTCATCTCTGGGACTTTTGCATAGCCCACTCCATTCACCTGGTAGCCTCTTTTCTCCCAGGGGTCCAGAACACCTTGGCGGACCAACTGAGCAGGTCCTTCCAGACTCACGAGTGGTCCATTCGGCCAGACGTCATCCTCTGTCTTCCGGAAGTGGGGATTTCCCCACATAGATCTATTCGCGACTCGCGAGAACCGGAAATGCCACGCGTTCTGCTCACTCCAGGGTCGCTCCCCAGGCTCCCTGACAGACGCTTTTCTCCATCCTTGGACGGACCACCTGTCCTATGCCTTCCCGCCAGTTCCACTGGTCCACAGAGTCCTGCTCAAGTTGCGCAGGGACAAGGCCCGATTAATCCTGATCGCTCCGGCGTGGCCCAGGCAGCACTGGTACACCACTCTCCTGGAGCTCTCCGTGGCCGCCCCAATCACTCTGCCATTGTGGCCGGACCTGATTACGCAGCAGCACGGCAGGCTCCATCATCCCGACCCGCACTCTCTTCACCTCACGGCGTGGCTGCTGCATGGCTGAACCCGTCTGAGCTACGTTGTTCCAGCCCGGTCCAACAGGTTCTGCTGAGCAGCAGGAAGCCTTCCACCAGGTCCACCTACTCAGCTAAGTGGAAACAGTTTTCCCTTTGGTGCGGCCCTCGGGGTCTTAACCCCTTGCAGGTGCCGATACACACCATCCTAGACTACCTCCTCTCCCTAAAGGAGCAGGGTCTGGCCCTCTCGTCGCTAAAGGTCCACCTCGCGGCAATCTCGGCCTTTCACCCTGGTGACGGGGGTTTTTCCATCTTTTCCAACCCCATGGTTAGCAGATTCCTCAGGGGGTTGGAGCGGCTACACCCACTGGTGCGCCGCCCGGTCCCCACCTGGGACCTCAACCTCGTCATCACCAGGCTCATGGGGGCCCCATTCGAGCCTATGGCCACTTGCTCGCTGCTGTACCTCTCCTGGAAAACGGCCTTCCTCGTAGCCATTACCTCGGCGAGGCGCATCTCTGAGCTCAGAGCGCTTACTTCGGAACCCCCTTACATGGTGTTCCACAAGGACAAGGTACAGCTGCGACCACACCCGGCCTTCCTGCCCAAGGTAGTGTCGGCCTTTCATATTAACCAAGACATTTTTCTACCGGTCTTCTATCCAAAGCCCCATGTCTCTAGGAAGGAGCAGCAACTCCACTCCTTGGACGTCCGTAGGGCCCTCGCCTTCTACATCGAGCGAACGAAGCCCTTTCGGAGAACGACTCAGCTGTTCGTCGCCGTGGCGGACCGGATGAAAGGCCTCCCGGTCTCTTCCCAACGCATCTCGTCATGGATCACGTCATGCATCCGGACATGTTATGACTTGGCAGGTGTCCCCACCATGCACCCTACTGCCCACTCCACCCGAGCTCAGGCCTCGTCCTCCGCCTTCTTGGCACACATACCAATTCAAGAGATTTGTAGGGCGGCGACTTGGTCATCGGTGCACACCTTCGCCTCTCATTATGCCATAGTACAACATTCTAGGGAAGACGCCGCTTTTGGTTCGGCGGTCCTACACTCCGCAGTCTCACAATCCGACCCCACCTCCTAGGAATGGCTTGGGAGTCACCTAATTGGAATACATATGAGCAAGCACTCGAAGAAGAAAAGACGGTTAATCACCGTAGTAACTGTTGTTCTTCGAGATGTGTTGCTCATATCTATTCCAAACCCGCCCTCCATCCCCACTGTCGGAATAGCCGGCAAGAAGGAACTGAGAGGGCGCTGGGCCGGCTGGGGTATATATCAGGCACCGTAACGGTGCCACTCCAGGGGGCGCCAGCCGGCCCACTGAGTGTTGCTAGGGTAAAAATCTTCCGACGATCGTGCACGCCGCGCGCGCACACCTAATTGGAATAGATATGAGCAACACATCTCGAAGAACAACAGTTACTACGGTGAGTAACCGTCTTTTATGAGTTCAATCCTTAAGGGGGCCATTTAGGGATCTGGGGCGGGAACTGGTCCTGCTTTGAGCAGGGGGTTGGACTAGATGACCTCCTAAGGTCCCTTCCCTGATATTCTATGATTGATTTTATCCCCCTGCTCCTTGTCCCCTGACTGCCCCAACCCTCTCCACACCCCTGCCCCCAGACAGACCCCCGGGACTCCCACGCCCCATCCAACCACACTCCACCCCTTGACTGGACCCCCAGAACTCCCAACCCTTCCTACACCCCTTGCTCCCTGACTGCCCCCCGGGACACCCCTTACCATGCCCGAGCCGCTGGCTCCACGTGGAGGCAGAAAACGCTGCCGGGCTGCCGCGCGCACAGCCCCTCCTCCGCAGAGTGCTGAGGCAGCGGGAGGGGCAGCAGCGGCTCACACTCTGTCCCGGGAGCCGCAGAACCCGAGCGCGGTGAGGGCGGAGCCGGGGGCGCGCCTGCCCGGGCTACAACCCAGCGCCTCCCCCCCCCCCCCGGGGGCTCCTGCAGCGGATGAATGCAGGCGGCGGCCCCCATGCCCCTCCAGCTTCTGCCGCGCTTGGGCTCGGCGCCCCCAACCACTTGGCGCCCTAGGCAACCACCTAGTTTACCTAGTGGTTGCACCGGCCCTGCCTTCACCTTCTTTATAGATCCCTGACTCCATCTACCCTGGCAACCCCAGGCAAGATGCCCCAACGCTTCCAGACCTGGTGGCCCCATCTGCCCTAGCCAGACCACTGGCCCTAGCACACACATCCCACCCACCATTGCTAGACCCCTGACTCCACCCAGCCTGGCAACCCAGACCAGCATCTCCCCCCTAGCCTCAACACACACACCCATGGACCCCCAGCTCCATCCAGCCTGGCCCCATCTAGCCCTGGCATCCCTGCCACTGACTGTGGCTCATGCTGGCAGAAGCCCTCAGCAGCCCTCGCGCTGGGGAATCCCTTCCTGACCAGCCCAGCTGGGGATCAGGTCATGCCCGGCAGCATGAGGATCAAAGCCAGCGTCGCCGCAGATGCTGCTAGTGGATAAAAGGTCTAGTTCTCTACTGAACTAAATCCCAAATTTACACCTGCAGAAACTGAGGCACAGAGTGATTCTCCCCCCTTCCCACAAGGAGTGAATGGCAGAGGCAGGAATAGGACCCAGGAGTCCTGACTCCCAGTCCCTCTGCTCTAAGTGCTAGATCCCACTCTCCTCCCTGAGCCAGGGATACAATCCAGGAGTCTAACTACCACCCAGCTCTAACCATTAGCGACACTGTCCCCAACATCGGCTCCCGTGGAATGCTCACCTGAATCTCCCGATCCGCCGCAGGTGGAAGAACATCTCCCCGCCCGGGATGTATTCCTTCACCATGTACAAATTGGAGTTATCCTAGAAGGAAATGCAGCAGCAACTGAGTGGAAGGGATGGAGCCACTCCCCGCCCAGCCTCCGTCAGTGCCTGTGACACTGGGATGAGGCTCTCAACACACCCCTGCTCCTTTATTAGCCCCATCCCTTTGAGGGCGCTCACCCCACATGCCTCAAGGGAGCCTGGTGCACTGGCCTGGCTTCCCCATAGCTCACAATGCAGCAGGGAAAGTTCGTCTGCCTCAGTGGGAGTGATGGGCATTGTATGCGCGTGTGTATTCTGTTCTGGGGACTGTTAATACAGAGGGTAAGGAGGATATTCCTGGGTAAGGCTCTTTCACTGGGAAAAGACCCTGCAACCCTGTAAAGTGTGAGGTTACGCCCTGGGCCCACGGAAGGGTGAGGGGGGATGCCTAGATTAAGAGGGTTGGGCCTTGAGCCCCAGGACCAGGGTAAAGGTGGGTGCCCTAGAGCGTATGGGGAACAATGCCTGAACCCTGCTGTCCTCTAACGGGACGAAGGGAGCTCAGCCCATCTTTGGTCTCCCTGCTCAGGCAGATCTGGGGCCTTCCTGACCCTCTACCAACTCGACAGGCCCCAGTGCCCTAGTGGTACCTTGATGGGGCCCAGTCAGCACGTCCCAGGCCAGACTCCTATCTCAGTGGGGTAAATCCAGAGCAGTCACATTGATTTCAATGAAGTTCTTCCACTTTTACACCCGCGGATTCAGCCGCGAGGGGTTTATTTTACTCTGTCGTAGGAGGACCAATTGGCTCAGCGAGCCAGGCTGTGTAACAGAAGCCGCTGGCCCCACCGCTACCGTGTCACCGGAGAGCTACACAGCCCAGCCCCAGGAAGCTGGCACGGAGCAGGAGTGACATTTCCATTGTAGCAGCTTCTGCGGACAAGGGGCCAGAGATCAGAGCTATTTAACCCTAGAACCATGAGGGGCCCCCAGAAAACGACTCTGCCAGCACTGCCTGCTGCTAACACGCCCATCACCCTAGCCTCCAGGCTCCACCGGGGGCTGCGATTTATCCTGCAGCCTCCTCCAACCCACTAACCTCAGGCTTACAGACGAGACAGGTCTCCCTTCAGAGCCAGCCCCTCTTTAACCAGGCCAGCCACAGGGGATGCTGTGGAGTCCTAAAGCACAACTACCTTTGCTCTCCCCCCTACACACAGGCCCCAAGATCCAGATTCAGGGAAGAGGGTCCAAGCCCCGTCGCCAGGGGCCTGAATTTTAGCTTTCACAGAAACTCCATCAGGAGGAAACGATCCCATGTGATGGTTTCAAAGTCTCAACAATTGCACGTGGAGTTAGGACTTCCTCTGAGACCCCGCCCCCCCGCAAGCCAGACCTCATGCCCTAGGGCCGGCGCATGGGAGCTGGAAACTGAAACTAGGAACAAAAGCAAAACTGACCAGGCTGATCCCAGACATCACCCCAGGAACGTTTGTTCTCAGGATACAAGAGAAGTAGAATGTGCCCTTCAACCCCTTCAGCACAGCTTTGATTTTAAATAGGAAACGAGTCAAGGGGATTGTGGGAGTCGGGGGTGGGAGACACAGCCATGGGCCAGGCTGGCAAGCGAAGGACACCTACCTTGAAAGAATACTCTAGCTTGACGAGGAATGGAAAGTTGACGGCCTGGAGGATCCGTTTCTCGTTATGGGGGTGCTCAATTTGTTTCAGCTTCACTATCTGGGGGAGAAAAGGAAGTCGCAACATCAGCTCTTCCTCTACTGGGGCAGCACCCCCTGCGCCTCCTACGCACTCCCCTCTCCTGCATCCCCACGCAGGGTGCAGCCCCAAATCCCTCCCCCGCTCTGGGGGCCAGATCTCCGCAGCAGCCCCCAGTGTCTCACCTTCTCTTTATCCAGGATCTTCATGGCATAGTGATTCCCGGTCTCTTTGTGTTTCACCAGCATCACCCTCCCAAATGGGCTCGTGCCCAGGGTCTTGATTCGATCAAACTGATCCAAACTGGCCGTGTTCTGGAAGGGGGAAAACAAACCTGATTGGGGGCACGGGGGAGGCAGACCAGTCCTGGGGGCTCGGGACAGTGGGATGTGTACTGCAAGACTAGAGGGGTCTTTAATGACCATGAGGAGGTCAGAGCTTCAGTTTCTATAGCTCACCATAAAGCCAGCCCCTCCAGGGTCAGCACTGACTGATGGGAGAGCGCCCCCTACTGAGCCCCCCTCTCCCTGCAGCACAGCACCCCCTAGCACCTCACTGGGGTTGTTCGTGAGAACGTTGATATGAAGTAGATGTCACATTGCACCACCAGAGGGCGCCAAAGGAAACCGCTACATTTTGAATGACACACAGAGGAGGGATTCCCGGCTCCTTGGGCAGAACCAAAATCCTGTTCCAGACAGACACCCCGCCCAGCTCCATTCAGTGGGGGCTGGTGGGTTCGAGGCAGGGGAGGGGCTGGGAGTCCGGACTCCTGGGTTCTAGCCCTCGGTTTGTGAGGAGAGGGAGTGAAGTGTAGTGGTCAGAGGGCAGGAGACTAGGAGTCAAAGACCTCTTCCTAGTTCTGCCACCAACTTCCTTGACCCTTGACCAAGTTCCTCTCCCCTCTGGGCCTCAGTTTCCCCATCTGTGCCATGGCGTTAGTGACACAGGGTGTACGGGAGGACTAGCAAAGTGACAGTACTGCAGAGGGACCAGCAGCTCTGCCTCAGGAATCACCCAGAACCACCCCAGGTGGGATTTCCAGTGGGGACAGACCCAGGGCTGAGGGGGAAAAGCAACATGCAGGGCCGGCGCGCCCACTAGGTGACCCTAGGCGGTTGCCTAGGGCGCCAGGATTTGTGAGGCGGCGGGCGGCTGCCTCCCGCCTCCGCAGCTGAGCGTGGAGCCAGAAGCCGGGGGGGCGGCTGGCCATGGCTGCCTCCCGCCTCCCGGCTCCGCGGCTGATCCGAGAGCTTGGAGGGCAGCCGGCCGCGGCTGCCTCCTGGCTCCGCGGCTGAGCCGGGAGCTGTGGGAGTGACTCGCCGGCGGCTGCCTCCTGCCTCCACGGCTGAGGCAGGAGCTGGGGGGGCACTGCGGGCGGGGGGAGGCTGCCACGGGCGGGGGGACGAGCTGCTACGGCCCGCAGTGGGGTGGGGAGCCACGGCGGGGGGGGAAACTGGCTGCCGCGGGGGGGGGGAGGGGCGGCGTTAGCTGGGGGGGACAGGGCACTGGTCTGGTGCAAGGAAGTTTTGCCTATGGTGCGAAACTTCCTTGTACCGGCCCTGGCCACATGGTCCACTCAGCCCTGTCCCCAAGGAGCAAAAATAACCCCAGACCCTTATCGGAGGCTGTGTGGCAAGGTGGCTCAGTGATGGGGAACGAGATCCAGGGGGTAATTGCAGAGTAATCAGCCTGGGGCTGCAGAGGCCTTGACTGGGGGGAGGAGGGTGGTCTGGGTTGGGGGGCACAGTACCCGGGAGGGGTTCTCCAATTTCTTTAGGAAATCTTCCTTAGCTTTTTCTAGGAACTTCTTCACTGTAAGGGAAACAGAAAGAGAGCAGCGTGAGGCGTCAGGAGGGGTGGGGCACCCAGCTGGGTGGACAGCACTCCCCTTTCAGCCCCCCCGCTCAGCGAAGAGGCACAGTCACAAAGGGGGTGGGGATTTTAAGCACATCAGCGGGATGGTGGTGCCTGATTGGCTACAAAGGGCAGCTCAGCTGGGGATTGGCTAGAGAGAGGTCCATGGGGGAGCAGGGGGCTCCTGCAACACCGCCCCTTCATGCCTGCCCCTGGACACATCGAACAGCCCTGTCAGGGAGGACTAATGTAGCCCCCAGCGCCTACCAAGGTGGCACACTTGTGCCTCTACACCACCCTCCCCCGGCTGAACATGCCACTCGGGGGTTCCTGTTCCACGCCCCTCGAGCAGGGCCGGTGCGCCCACTAGGCAACCCTAGGCAGTCGCCTAGGGCGCTGGGGGGCGGCTAGCTGCGACTGCGTCCCACCCTCCTGGCTCCGGGGTTGACCGGGAGCCGGGGGGGCGGCTGGCCCTCCCGGCTCTGCGGCCAGCCGCCCCCCGCTCCTGGCTGAGCCGTGGCTGCCGCCCGCCTCCGCAGCTCAGCTGGGAGCGGGGGGGCGGCTGGCCGCGGCTGCCGCCCACCTCCTGGCTCCGCGGCTGAGCTGGAAGTGGGGGGGCGGTTGGCCACGGCTGCTGCCCTCCCGCCCTCCCGGCTCCGCAGCTGAGCTGGCGGGGCGGCTGGCCGCGGGCTGAGCTGCCGGCCTGCAGGAGGTGGGGAGGGGGCGGGGACTGGCTGCCGGGGGTGGGGGTGGTGTAAGTTGGGGGGAGGGCCCAGAGGGGGCGGTGTTAGCTGGGCGGGAGGGGCGGGGGCACAGGGCTGGTGCAAGGAAGTTTCGCCTAAGGTGCGAAACTTCCTTGCACCGGCCCTGCCCTCGACACACAAGGAGACACTCGTGCAACCCTCTAGTCAAAGGATCACATTGCCCTAATGGGAGGATACAGGATCTACTACTGCAGCCAGGGAAGGAGGCAAAGGGGACAGAGATTCCCCCTTAGCTCAAAGGGCAGAGGCCTGTGTGTAGCCTTCTCTCAACCATGCAGACAGCATGCACCAATGACACCAACAGCCCACTAGGGGGTGCCCCCCCCCCCCCCGACACACAGACACACTCAGCGGCAGAAAGCAGTCGTGAAAGTCGCAAACCCCAATTGGGCTTTGCCTACAAAGGAGTTAAAACAACCAGCCACAGCAGCAGCCTGGGAACAGCCAAGTGCCCGGCTCTCTGACATCCCACCAGGTGATCCTTCCTTCACCAGCCGGGCTCCCTGTCCTTGCTGCCAGATCTCACATCCATGGGAGGGAGAGTCGGGGGATGGGGATTGGTGCGTTCTGCAGCGTCTGGAGGGGTATTTGGTACCGAGAGCCCCTTTTCTGTTCGCTGCCTCCTGCTGCTCCCGACAGGGACACGTCCAGCAGCTCTTAATAGTGCAAGAGATGCCCCCGGTATAATGTATCTGAATGGCTGCAGCGACGAGGCCAAGCACAGAGCAGGGGCGGGGGCTTTAACCCCAGAGCTCATCCCTGCCCCCACCATCACAGGCAAGTCTCCCCCACTCTGGAGGTGTCTAAAGTTCATTGGTGCTCAGACGCCAGGGAGGGGACAAGCTAAAAGCCTAGATCCAGACCTGGGTGCTGCGGTTCTTGGGGTCATGGATGCACAGCCCAAGAGTCAACTCCCTGCCACCCCCTCACCACTACAACCCACTGCCTTCCCAGAGCTGGGGACAGAACTCCAGGGGTCCCCCACTTTAATCACTCCCAGCCCCCCACTTTAATCACTAAACAGCAACACTGCTGTGGAAACCCAATATCACCGCTCTCCAGTCCTGTCGTCCCTGCCCTAAAGAAAGGGCTGAGAAATAGGCCAGACGAGGGCCGGAAATGCACCAGCGAAGCAGGGCAACATCCTACAGACGTGACGGATTCACTGCCACAAGGAAGGAGACCAAGATTATGGGGATTCCCCTGATCCCACAGGATAGGACTGGGCAGGGCAGCCCTGAACGGGTTCCAGGGATCAGCTATTTGCTGCCTCACTACCCAGCCCACACCCCTTCACCCTCTAGTCCCCACAGCCCATCTCCTGTGGAGCCCACAGAGGGGGATTGAATTCCTATCTGCTTCCCCCAGACACGTGCAGTCTGTCTGACCTACTTTCACTTTGTCTCCTACTCTCTGCGGATTATTTATAGAAACAGACTTGGCTCACCAGCCACTGACTCTCACCATCGATCCCAGCCCCGGGGAGGTACGGGGGAGAGAAGGGATCCTTGCATGGACACAGGGCAGATAAGACAATTTCCTGCACTATCCTGGCCATACCGTACAGAACTAAGTTTAAGTAGTTTAGTAGTTCATTGCATCACAAAGGCAGGCGGTGATGTATTATTGTGGGGCTGTATGCGACATCTCCGATGGAAACCGAGGGAAGGGTTATGGGCTTTGAGGGATCATCTGAAACGATGGGGCCTTTTAAAGCTAAGTCCGTTTCCCAGGAAATCTCTAGGGGGAGGGGTATGCAAATGTAACGCCTCTGATTATGCAAAACCTCAGCCGCGGGAAGCTGCTCCCCAAGAAGAAACCCACTGCCTGTGAGTTACCTGGCTGGAAACGGGGTGACCTCTGGAAAGTTATTAGCTGGTGTGTTGGTTCTTTGCTGGTTTATAAGAGGTTTTCCCTGCAATGCTTTTACGTTAAAAATCAATGTGCTTGCTAACAGCTGTGGGGTACCTTATACCCATGGCAGACTGTGCTGTTTCTAGCCTCTGAGGAAGGAGGGCAAAGCTGGCCGGCTGAGGCCGGCTGACTTGCTGGGGAACTCACAGTGCAGGCAGGGAGCTGGGCATCCGTATAAAACCCTGAGATGGGTAGGTCTGTCTGCTTAGCAAAGGAAATCTCACTAAATTTCACTCCTGCTTCTAGTCAGTTTCACTCTAGGGTTCTCTGAGCTGCAAGAGGAGTGAGAGACTTAGGCTTGGTCCACACTAAGCCCCCAGTTCGAACTAAGATACGCAACTTCAGCTACGTTAATAACGTAGCTGAAGTCAAAGTATCTAAGTTCGAACTTCAAGGTACTCACCGCAGGTCCACACGCGGCAGGCAGGCTCCCCCGTCGACTCCGCCTACTCCTCTCGTGGACCAGGATTACCGGACGCCGGCGAGCACTTCCGGGATTGATTTATTGCGTCTAGACAAGACGCGATAAATCGATCCCAGAAGATCGATTGCGTGCCGCCGAACCAGGCGGTAAGTATGGACGTACCCTTAGTTAAAAATAATTGAAATATTTCAGGATTTGTTTTTAGAAAGCATTGGTGGGGGGCGTTAACCAAAACTTACACTTTTGGAGGCCAAATTTGAATTGGCTGCCTATTAAATTATTATTTAAATTACAATAACCCCCAGAGAAATTGATTGCAACCAAGGACTCCTTGTGCCTGGGTTCTGTACTGACCTGAAATGAGCCAGTGTCTGTCCCAAAGAGCTTCCAATGGAACCCCCAGAGCTTGCAATTGATCATACAGCGGGGATCCCCCTGGAAATCAATGGAACTTAGTGCCAGGCTTAGGGGCTTAGATTGGAGCCTCAGTTAACGCTTCGTCCTGCCACAGTGCTGAAAACCTGGCGACTTACCCCTGCTGGCGAAGGAGTGAAACTGGCCAGTGCAGAGGCACCGTGTATGTTCCTCCCCCGCCCTCACTACCACAGTGTTTGGGCATTTTCAGTCCATGCCATAAGCAACGTGACTCCCATCTGTCTCCCGTGGTTCATTCTTTCACCAGCGGGGAGAGCTGTGTGTGCAGTGGAGGTGTTAGTTTTGGTAGGGTCTGTTTTTATATGCCTGTGTTTATAGCGGAGAGGGCTGGTCGGAGGAGGGCACGTAGCACTAGGAGGAGGAGGTGGGGAAGTTTGAGATGATCCTTAGATCCTGTGGCAGGCAGTGCCACCATCTTGGACGGTCCCCCAAAGAAGCGCTGTCTCTCTCACAGAGGAGCTTTGCCTGGGTGGTAGAAAGTGCCATGGGACTGGAGAAGTGGAGCTGTCAGCCACAATGCCTGTCCCAGAGCTTTCGGCTCTAGGGGACCCTGGCCGAGGCCCAGGTTTTGAAGAGAGAGAATGAGACTCTGAGATGAGACAGGCCCAAAAGGGAACAAATTATCGGTGTTGGTCTGAATGAATTAGAGGCTGGTGGTGCAGAGAAGATTCCTCCCCCGCAGTTTATGTAATTGATTAGCAGAGCCTCACAAGTTTTCCTAGACCTCCAGAAGAAGACAGAATGGCTGATCTCCCCTCCCAAGGCATTGATCTGGTGTGGATGGTGCCATGGATGAACAGTGGGTCGAGAGGTGTTGCAGTTCAGGGCAACTGCACCTGTATTTGCCCCTCATGGTCCAGCCAGGGAAGCCACTTATGCTCCTGGCGCCCAGTCATCACATCTCTTGGGCGGAGACCTGCGTCTCTCTCCTTGCCCAGACTGCCCAGCTCCCTGGTATCTGAGCACCTTCCATGCAAAGGCAATAGGCTTTAGGAGCTCCCCCACAGACCCACACCGGGCTGGACCCTGCCCCCGACTGGCTTCAGACCCCCTGGCTCCGTACTCACTCTCGCTCACCACCGCCTTCTGCCCGGACGAGGTCATCTCCGCCTCCTGCCACGCACCCTTGAGCCCTGTGGGTGGAAGCGGGACTGCAGTGGGCTGGAGGGGCTCAGCCTCAGCTCACTCCGAGTAGGGCCCCCCACCCAACTGCAAGTCCCCCCTCCAACCTGTGTCCCCCCCACTCAGCAGTGTCCCTCCCCTCCACCTCCACCCAGGCCCCTCCCAGTCAGGCCTCTTGCCCACCTCCAACCAGCCTCCCCCCGTCAGCCCGGCTCCTCGCCCCCCACCTCCACCCAGCCCCCTCAGCCCGGCCCCTCGTTGTACCCAGGACCAGGAGCAGGTACAATGGAATGTCGTCTTCCCTTTCTCCTCACGTCAGGAATGGGGGGCCTGAGCCGCGCACACAGCCACTGCAATGGACTGCACCACTTGTCAGTGAGTTCAGCCCCTTTGTGCATTTAGTGGCAGGAAAATATGGTACAGTCCCAGCAAGGGTGGAAAACAGTCTGAGGAAACATTGTCCTTGGAGTTGCCAATGGCAGGAAAAACCAGTTGGATCCAGTTATGACTGGGCCGTGATAACAGTAACCAACAAGATGGCGGTCACAAGATGGCAGTTCAGACTCCATCTTGGATTGCTGCTATATCCTTACAAACTACATATTGAATTTAATATACACATATGTTAACAGACTATAATCCTATAACAAAACACACCCAACAGTATATAGAGCAGTTTAAACATGTCATTGTCTGTATGAAATTTTAGTTTGTTCTGACTTCGCTAATGCTTTTTATGTAGCCTGTTGATGTACCCCCTGGAAGACCTCTGCATAGCCCCAGGGGCAAACGTAACCCTGGTTGAGAACCACTGGGTTCGAGAAACGGGGTGCGGGGGGTGGGGTCTAGGAATCAGGACTCCTGGGTTCTATCCTGGCTGCAAGCAGAGTGGGGTCTAATGGTTAGAGCAGAGAGCTGGCAGTTAGGATTCCCGGGTTCTGTTCCAGGCTATGCAACTGATTCATTCTGTGACATGGTTGGTTCTGCCTTGTCTGCTTGTGACATGTGGAGTGCAGAGACCTGCCCCAGCCCTTCCCTTCCGGCTGGGTGGTGCGGTAATTAATGGCCGTAGAGCCTGGGCTCCAAGATCCTGGAGCAAAGCGTCCTGGAGAAGGAATTTGTTCCCCAGGCTTGACTGGCTCCCTGACCCGTCCCTCCCTCCATGAATCGGAACAAATCCCTCATGGCAGAGCTGTTGTCTGGTTACCCGCAGTGCAGACCCAATCTATTGTGTCCTCACCGCTGTTCAGCTCAGGTTAACAGCATGTTCTGTTTCTCTAAACTCCCCCAGAGCTTTCGAATGGAAGTGAGAGTCTTCTTCACATCCTGCTCTAAACTGTGAGTAGTGTCAATCTGTGGCTGTTCAACAGCGGCTGGATTCCTACCCCAGAGGTGGCATCATTTCAGTGCTGGGTGAGCTATCCCTGTGCAGTGTTGCTGTATGTTGTTATGCAGCTACTGCGCTCCACCCCAGAAGTGGCTGCAATTCAGTGCAGCGTGAATGAAAGTCCATGTCTCATTTTGCAGAGCACTGGTTCTCCAAGCAAGGGTGCTGTCTGTCCCATGTTCCTGCTCAATAGACTCCGGATTCTTAACATCAGCGGAGCTACATTTTGAGCAGTGGTGGAACCAGGAGGCAACTGGGTCATTGGTGGTTCCACCTTCAGTTATACCTATTGGCTTGAAAAGGCACCACACGTATACCTAATGGCTGCCGAGGGGGGGCTGCTGGACAGTTTGTATCGTGGGGATGCTGAGAGCCATTGAACCAGACTGTAAACCCCATATAGGATGGAAACCACTTCAGCCAGGGGGTGCTGCCGCACCCCCAGCACCCCTAGCTCCAGCACCTTGGCCTAGGGGGCATCTCTCCAGGGCAGGAGATGGGGCTGCCTTTGCTTGGCAGAGGGCTGTGACTCCAGTACCCTTCCACCCCACACACCAAAGCCCTGGGGTGGGGTGGGATTTGAGCAGATTCAGGGGCTCTCACAGCTTGATCCCCTGCCCCAGCTGCACAGCAGCAGACGCCAACCCACGGCTCTGTTCCCAGGCTCCGACCATGCGGTGTTGGGAGCTGGCTCCGGATGCTGACCCCTGGTCCTGGCTGCATAGCAGCGAGTGCTAGCTCCAGCCATGCAGCGGCACTGAGCCCCGCTGGTCTTGGCCGCATGGCAGCAGACACCAGGCCCTGGCTCTGGCCATGAGACAGTGGGGCTCATCACCCACCCGCATCGCCCCTGGCCCTCGCTGCCTCCCACAGCCCCGCATCCAACCCCCCCATTGCCTCGGGCCCCTGCTGCCTACACAGTCCTATAGCCATCCCCCCTCACCCCAGCCCCCAGGACACTGCTGCCTTCCTCACCTTACATCCATTCCCCCAGCCCCCGCTGCCTCCCCAGGCCCTGCATCCATCCCACCATTGCCTCTGGCTCCTGCTGCCTTCCACAGTCTGGCTATATCAATCCCCCCTCACTCCCCCAGGACACTGCTGTCTTCCACATCCCCTCATCCAACCCCCCCATTGCCCCGACCCCCGCTGTGTCACCAGGCCCTGCATCCACCCCACCATTGCTCCTGGCCTCTGCTGCCTTCCCTCTCCTCCGCCCCCCGCACGCCCCAATCCAGGGCTTAATGGGCCCTGGGGCTTCCTGGGAAAAGTGATATTAACAAACATGCTGGTATCACTTTTCACAGCAGACTTACTAGCCATCAGTGAAAAGTGATACCTGTATGTTAATATCATATCACTTTTCTTACCTTCCCATGTAGCTACTAAGTGTGCTGTGATATGAACAAAGATACAAATATCACTTTTTACTTAAGCCCTGGATTGGTGGAGGGAGGGAGGGAGGGGGGGGGGAAGGGGAGGCAGCATTATTTTTGTTATTGAGTCTGCCAATAAAACCCTACAAATCACAGTGATTTGGATGTGAATCTGTGCACATGTAATTGTTTTTCCTAAAGTTAATTAAGTATTTTAGGAAAAAGTGTCAAAGAGCAGCCACCAGTGAGAGTTGGTGGCCACACTCTGAGGCCACCAAACATTGATTGTGAGAACCCCTCTTGGGCAATAACAAAGCAGCAAAGGCAGCACCAGCCCTGTGTGCTCAACCCAGCCGAACCCCCTCCCCGCCCACGTACACAGGGCACCTCAACCAGCCCTGTGGTCGGAAATGGAGAGAGGGGCTCTCTGCCGCCATCTAGTGGTGAACTGGAGGAAGAGACAGAATGAACCAGACCTTATTTGCATGTTTGTTGCCCACTGGGACCATTTTGGCCATGTGGGGGCAGGCTGATGAAAGGTGGGGCTCCTTGTTGTAGGGCAAGACTGCAGCAGAGGTGCACCAGCAAACCCTGAGTGAGGAGTTGCCATAACCAGAGCCTGATAAGGGCCCCTTTCTCCGGTGCCACTAGCAGTGTAATTGCTGTAGTTGGCTCAATAAGGGACCCTGGACAGTGGAGCTGGCGTACAAAGATGGCATTGTGGAGATGGTGTTATGGTTAGAGGCAATGCCCCCTATCATGCCAGCACCAGCATAGCTGAAATCACTATCGCTGGGCCAGCCTGTGGGTCTCTGGATGGGATCAGGCAGCTTCCACTGGCAGCTGGATGGGGGTGGCCCAGTGTATTCCAGAGTGGGGCACATTGGACATTCACCCTGCAGAAGGGACACGGCAGGGAAGGGCACTGCGGAAGGGGGTGTTAGTTATTAGTTATAGACATACTTTGTATGGGGCAAACTGTGAGAGAGCCAAGGCCCTCCACGGTCCGCAGAGCAGGGGAGAGGGAGGAGGAGGAGTGCACGTATTGAGATGATTTGTGGTTGCTGCATTTCCCGGGTGCCAGCTCTGTGCCTGGTCCCCTTAATGAAGTTGTCAGTGTTTTTCACACGGACTCAGTGCTGTGGGCGAGGAACATTTCCTGGCTATGGGGCCCAGGGGAAATGTTCAGTTTTCCCAGGTCCTTGGGGTGTGTGTCAGTTTCAACAAGGTCCCCCAGCTGGTTGACCCCAATACCGACAGCCCCTGGCAGAAACGGTGCCACGTCTACACCAACCAGTCCGGGGCTGCTCCGATGTGGGTGAAGTCTGTTTGCTGAGGGAGCGGGGCTGGGTGAGCGGCTGCCCTGGGGCTGGGGACAATGGAAGGATTGTGCCTTGCCAAGAGGGCTGGGCGTGTTCAGCCTCCGTGCACCCAGCAGGAGCCCAGTCAGTGTCAATGAGATCTGTGAATTCAGCAACCCCTCCTCCCCTCCCCCGCAGCTCCAGGCAGGAGCTTCCCCTGCACACACCCACTTCTCTCAGGAAGGCCATTGTGGATTGGGTGTAGGGGGATCTGCTTATTGTGTCAATCCCGGCTGGCTTCTTCTCCTGGGATTTCCCCTGTGCCATGGTTCAGGGCAGCTGGGCACTGGAGAGGATGGTGGTCAGTGCCCTGTGGTTCCATTCCCAGCTCTGGGTGAGGAGTGGGGATCTGTCACTGGTCCACAGGATCTGTGCTATGCCCCAACTTTTAAACAGTCCCTCAAAGGAATCCCTGCAGTGGGCCAGTCCCCCAAGGGGTCCTGCAGGCTCTTCCTCTAGCATAGGCCACGTATCCTCAATGTCCCTGCGACTGAGCCTCTGGGGCTGGAGTGAATCCAGCTGAGACAGACACCTGGTCAGACACTTGTCCGCTCCTCAGGCCCCAACGCACCTGGCAAGGATTTGCAGTGACATCAGGAGCCTTTACAACCAGTCCGGTTTATTAGCCAGAACCCAGTCCAGGAAGTCCCCAGGTTAGCGCAGAGAAGCAAAGACCAAGACACCGTCCATCCTGGCCACGCCAGCGCACCGCCCGGCCAATCCACTTTTGGCCCTTTCTCTTTGTCCGTCCCAGATGTGAGCTCGGCATCTCCCCCGAGGCCAGCTCTTATCTTAGCCTCCTGCCACCCCTCGGTCCATTCACCTCCTCCCCCAGGTCCATGCTGAGTTCACACGTTCTGCCTGCGGAGAGGTGACAGTTGTTCAGGCTTTAGGGTCCCATAGTCTTTCTGGATCCTCCACTGATACCACTCGGTTACAGCCAGTCCTTTAGTGCCCCATTCATTCCACCCCAGACAGCTACGTGACCTCAATGCTTCTGCTCAGCCCCAAGGGCAGATTTAACCCGTCTGCACTCACTGGGGAGCAATGCAAAGTACTGAGGGAAACTGAGACATGCCTAGGAATGATACAAATAGTACAGAAAATTCCCCTTTGTCACAGGTTTAGAGCAGGGGGGTTGGGAGTCAGGACTCTTGGGTTCTATTGCCCCCTTTGGGAGAGAGGTGGGGTCTATTAGGTGGGGCAGGGGGTTGGGAGTCAGGCAGGAGCAGCGCCAGCTTTTTTGCCACTCTAGGTGGCGGTAGGGTGACCAAACAACAAGTGTGAAAAATCGGGACAGGGGGTGGGCGGTAATAGGAGCCTATATAAGAAAAAGACCCAAATATTGGGACTGTCCCTATAAAATCGGGATATCTGGTCACCCTATGCGGCGGCGGGAGAGGCTGCCGCCAAAATGCCGCCGAGGTCCCTGGCGGCCGAAGAATCATAGAATCATAGAATCTCAGGGTTGGAAGGGACCTCAGGAGGTCATCTAGTCCAACCCCCTGCTCAAAGCAGGACCAACCCCAACTAGATCATCCCAGCCAGGGCTTTGTCAAGCCTGATCTTAAAAACCTCTAGCCTGACCTTAAAAACCTCTAGCCTGACCTTAAAAACCTCTAAGGCATGAAATGCCGCCGAGGTCCCCGGCGGCTGAAGAAGCAGCCTCTCCTGCCGCCGGCCGCCAAAGGACCTGAAATACCGCCCCCCAAATCCTGGCGCCCTAGGCGACCGCCTAGGGTCACATAATAGTAGCTCCAGCCCTGGAGTTAGGACTCCTGGGTTCTATTTCCTGCTCTGGTGCAAGGTCACTATTACAACACATCTATATTATCTCTCTGAGGTACTTGTTTAGCAAGAACAGCAGTAACTAGACACCGTGTCCCCATCTTGTCAGGCCGGTGATGTCTCCCTGATTTGTACTGTGACCTTCGGAAGATCTCCGCCTCATCATTCATTTCCCTATGTTTAGAGGCTCTATGGTCTCATGGCTCGAGCACTGGGCTGAGACTCTGGCAATTTGTGTTCTGTTCCCTGTTCTGACAGTGCCCTGCTGGGTGACCTTTCTTGCAAAAGAAACGTTCTTTGTTAGGAACAGCCTTGGGGTTGCCCCACACTTGTGGGCAGGGGGAGTCAGTTGTCAAGCGACCAATGGGATGGAAGATTTCACCACCTCTGCTCCAGGTGGCGCCTATTTAAAGCAGCTTGTGAACTGGGCAGCAGCTTGTGAACTGGGGAGCAGCTTGACAACTGACTCCCCCTGCCCACAAGTGTGGGGCAACCCCACGGCTGTTCCTAATGAAGAATGTTTCTTTTGCAACTTTCCTGTTTGCTCAAACCCTGCCCAGCTCTTGATTGCAAAGGCCACATTTTCCCTTGGTGTAACTCCATTACCTCAGTGGCATTACACCAGCCAACGGCACAAACTCACCTTCTGGCACAATCTCGCAATCTTGCTGCTCCCCGTTGTACCGTTGGTTTGTACCGTTGGTCGGGCGGGATTCTCCAGACTCAGCCTTGGGGCAGGATTTGGGGCATGGCTCCTGCATGTGCCCAACTCCCTGGGGCCTCAGCCATAGTCAGGGTGGCAGTGGTGTAACTTTCAATGGCTTTCAAAAGTGATGGAGTTAATCTGGTTCCAGGCGCAGTGGGGACGCTCTTAATCCAATGTGAACCGAGCTCCTCTTCATGTAGCAAGGGATCGGCTCGGGATAAAGTTTTGTAAAGCAGCTAAGGGATTTAGGAGCCAGTGTTCCATTTTCAAAAGTGACTTAGGTGCCTATGTGCATCAATAGGGGCCTAAATCCCTTTGGTATCTGGCCTTTAGCAGCCTTGTCTCTATTGTCTGACAGTCAATGGGAGTTAGAATCGAAATCACGTGAAAATGTTACCCTTAAACTAAATCAATGTAAATCTGGTTTTAATCCCATAAGGACTGGTCTAAACCCAATTTTGCACCGATTTAATGATACAGATTACTAAAACTAGAACTAGATCTAGATCAGTGTGTAATGTATAACTCGGTGCAAACTGGTGAATAGCACAGCCCCAACCTGATCCACACCAGACGTCTGTCAGTCTGTCAGATGGAATCGATCCCTTACCAAATGGCGATTCCATTGGAGTAAGAGTGTTCACACAGTGACTCACACGGCTCTCACTAAAGTGGTGCCCTGAGTGAAACAGGTGCAGCTTGGAGCAAAGACGAGGCTCTTTTTGTGGGTGCTTTAATTTTGTTTTGGGGAGGGGTGGGTGGGGGTGCATCAGTTCTCTTAGGAGCTAATTCTAAGGCTCTAAACCTTTAACGGTAACCCCCTTCCCCCATGTGTGTGTGTGTGTCAATTTCAGCCTGAAGATTCAACCGCCAGTGCACATGGTCCCCACTGCCTGCCTCCCAACCCACCCACCGTTCCCAGTCTCCTGCTCCAAATCCCTCCTCCCTTTCCCCTATTTGCTGCCGTTTCATTCCCTCACCCCTTCCAGCCCCCCACATTCTCCTCCCCACATCCCTTGCACCCGTGGGCCTGCCTGTCCCCCCTCTGACCCTCACCCTTACCTGTGTCCCTGTTCCCATTCCCTGTTCCCATTCCCCCCCTTACTTCCTGATTGACTGCAGACTATATAGTAAAACTTGAGTACTGCTTAGCTATACCGTAACTACTTATTTTACTGAAATGTATAGTAAGACTCTGTGGTGTCAGAGCTGGGAAGGGGGACATTAAGGAAGGAAATTGGAATCATTGCTTGCTGGAAGTTCACCCCAATAAACATCTAATTGTTTGCACCTTCGGACTTCGGGTATTGTTGCTCTCTGGTCATGCGAGAAGGACCAGGGAAGTGAGCGGGTGAAGGAATAAGCCCTTTAACAGTGGCCTAAGGGTGGGAACAGGGAATAGGGCAAGGGCAAGGCTCTGTGGCGTCAGAGCTGGGAAAAGAAGTATCTGATTTAGTTGGGGTTGGTCCTGCTTTGAGCAGGGGGTTGGACTAGAACCTCCTGAGTCCCTTCCAACCCTGGTATTCTATGATGCTAAGGGTACGTCTACAGTACGAAATTATGTCGAATTTATAGAAGTCGATTTTTGGAAGAGATTTTTTACAGTTGATTGTGTGTGTCCCCACTAAGCGCGTGAAGTCAGCAGCGTTCGTCCACACTACCGTGGCTAGTATTGACTCTCGGAGCGGTGCACTGTGAGTAGCTATTCCACAGTTCCCGCAATCTCCACCGCCCATTGGAATTCTGGGTTAAGCTCCCAATGCATGATGAGGCAAAAACATTGCCGTGGGTGGTTTTGGGTGCATGTCGTCAGTCGCCCCTCCCTCTGTAAAAACAACGGCAGACAATCATTTTGCGCCTTTTTTCTGCAGCAGACAGTACAGTAGGACTGCTAGCCGTCTTCGTACACCACTGCTTCTGCTGCAACTCTGCTGTCCTGCTCTCCTGCAGCAGACGGTACAGTACGACTGCTAGCCATCCTCGTAAATGGTGTACGGCTCCACCGCTTCCGCTGCAACTCTGCTCTCTCCTACTCTCCTTCGTTTCGCACCTTTTTTCCTGGATTACCCATGCAGGTGCCGGGCACCCATGCAGGTGCCCATGCATGGAGCCGCTTCAGCTCACCGCTGCAGTTGTGACTTTTGTAAACACCTCGTGCATTATCCAGCAGTATGTGCAGAACCTGCAAAACCGGGCGAGGAAGCGAAGACAGCGCGATTACGATACTGATGAGGAAATGGACACAGACGTTCCTAGTAGCATGGCATGGGGCAATTGAGAAGCGAGTGGCGATAGCCCTGTGGAAGCTTGCAACGCCTGACAGCTACTGGTCAGTCGGGAATACATTTGGAGTGGGCAACTCTACTGTGGGGGCTGCTGTGATCCAAGTAGCCAACGCAATCACTGACCTGCTGCTATCAAGGGTAGCGACTCTAGGAAATGTGCAGGCCATTGTGGATGGCTTTGCTGTGATGGGGTTCCCTAACTGCGGTGAGGTGATAGACGGAACGCATATCCCTATCTTGGCACCTAACCACCAGGGCCTCCAGAATGGAAACTGGCAAGGGGTACTTCTCGATGGTGCTGCAGGCACTGGTGGGTCACAAGGGACGTTTCACTGACATCAACGTGGGATGGCCGGGAAAAGTGCACAGCGCATGCATCTTCAGGAACTCTGGGCTGTTTGAACAGCTGCAGGAAGGGACTTACTTCCAGGACCAGAAAATTACTGTTGGGGATGTTGAAATGCTAATAGTTATTGTTGGGGACCCAGCCTACCCCTTAATGCCATGGCTCATGAAGCCATACACAGGCACCCTGGACAGTAGTAAGGAGCAGTTCAACTATAGGCTGAGCAAGTGCAGAACGGTGGTAGAGTGTGCATTTGGATGTTTAAAAGCTCGCTGGCGCTGTTTATGGCGGGGTGGGAGGTTGAGGCAAATTGCCTGGTGGCCAATTTCGCGCAGCCAGACACCAGTGCGATTAGAAGAGCACAGCAGGGCGTGCTGCGCATCAGAGAAACTTTGAAAACCAGTTTCATGACTGGCCAGGCTACGGTGTGACATTTGTGTTTGTGATGCAAACCCACCTACTTTGTTGACTCTAATTCCCTGTAAGCCAACCGCCCTCCCCCCTTTGATCACAGCTTGCAGAGGAAATAAAGTCACTATTCTTTCAAAACCATTCTTTATTAGCTGATTAAAAACACAGGGATATAAATCACAAGGTAGCCTGAGTGGGGTGGGGTAGGAGGGAAGGAACGGTTGGGGTAGGGGAGGAGGGGAGAAGGAAAGGAGAGGGGAGGAGGTTACACTACAGATCAAAATTTAGGATATGCCAGGCTTCTGCTGCTTGAGCAATCCTCTTGGGTTGAGCGGGTGGGTCCCTGGAGCCTCCCTCCCCCCGTGTTCTTGGGCGTCTGGGTGAGGAGGCTATGGAACTTGGGGAGGAGGGCGAGCAGTTATACAGGGGATGCAGCGGGGGGTCTGTGCTCTTGCTGCCTTTCCCGCATAAGATCCACCAGACACTGAAGCATGTCAGTCTGCTCCCCCATCAGATTGAGCATGGCATCCTGCCTGCTCTCGTCGCGCGCCTCCCTCCTCTCATCGTGGTCATTGAACGCTTTCCGGGACTTTGCCATTGTTTCTCTCCATGCATTCAGCTGGGCCCTATCAGTGCGGGAGGACTGCATAAGCTCTGCAAACATGTCATCCCGAGTGCATTTTTTCCAGCTTCTAATCTGGGCCAGCCTCTGGGACGGAGATGATAGGGGGCGTGTTGAAACATTTGCACCTGCGGGAGGAGAAAAAAGGGAGGGTAGAATTTTAAAAGATACATTTTAGACATTTTAGAGAATAAAGGGAATGCGCCCTATAGGCCAAACGCCAACAGCCCAGCATGGACAGCTTTCCCCCCACCCCCACCGCGTGGCTCTGATCAGGGCTGAGCCCTTTAAGCCAAACGCAAACAGCCCAGCGTGAACGGACACCTCTGAATGTCCCCTTAAACAAATTCCCCTCTTTCAACCAGGTGCCCATGAATGATATCACTCTCGTGAGGCTAACACAGAGAGATAAAGAACGGAAGTTGCTTGAATGTGCTCAAAACCCAGGAGCTTTCACTATCATGCTCTGTGCTGCATTGATTCCCGACTACTTGCTCCTGGCCTGGCATGGTAAAGTGTCCTACCATGGAGGATGGAATAAGGCTGCCCTCCCCAGAAACCTTCTGCAAAGGCTTTCAGAGTACGTTCAGGAGAGCTTCATGGAGATGTCCCTGGAGGATTTCCGCTCCATCCCCAGACACGTTAACAGACTTTTCCAGTAACTGTACTGGCCACGAATGCATCCCAAGTCTTCAGGGCAAATGAATCATTAAACACGCTTTCTTTTAAACCCTGTATCGTATTTACAAAAGTACAGTCACCAGAAGTGCCTTCTCCGGCGTCATGGTCCTGGATCCCGCTTTGGGAGAGGGTGGAGGGTATTGGCTCCAGGGTGATGAACAGTTCCTGGCTGACGGGAAGAATGGATTCACAGCTTGCTGCCTGTGCACTGTCCTTCTCCAAAATATCATCCTCCCTCCTCCATGAGCCTCCCTTCTTGCAGGTGTCCACGGACAGTGGTGGGGTAGTGGTAGCATCAAGCCCCCCTCCCCGCCGAATTGCATGCAGCTCATCATAGTAGCGGCATGTATGGGGCTGTGACCCGGAGCGACCCTTTGCCTCTTTTATCTATTGGTAGGCTTGCCTGAGCTCCTTGATTTTCACACGGCACTGCTGTGTGTCCCTGGAGTAGCCTCTGTCCGTCATGCCCCGGGAGATTTTCGCATATACGTTAGCGTTTCTTTTTTTTGAATGGAGTTCTGCCTGCACAGATTCTTCTCCCCATACTGCGATGAGATCCAGTACCTCCCATTCGGTCCATTCTGGAGCTCTTTCGTGATTCTGGGACTGCATGCTCACCTGTGCTAGTGAGCTTCACCACGCTGGCCAAGCAGGAAATGAAATTAAAAAGTTCCTGGGGCTTTTCCTGACTATCTTGCTAGAGCGTTGTCCAGAGTGGTCACAATGGAGCATTCTGGGATAGCTCCCGGAGGCCAATACTGTCGAATTGCATCCACAGTACCTCAAATTTTGAACAGCAATGTCGATTTTACTGCTACTTCCCTTGCCGAGGTGGAGTATAGAAACCGGGTTTAAGAGTCCTTTAAGTCGAAAATATTATGTCTGGTTATGTTGCAAAATGATAAAGCTAACCAAACAATTTCAACCGGTTTCCACCTTTGTTTCCCAAACACAATCAAATGTCATGAGAGTTTAATACCCTCAAAGTGTTTGCATAGATCTGCATTTAGAATTCAGTTTGGTGTAATTTTTATTTGGGCTGTCAAGTGATTAAAAAAATTAATCATGATTAATCACACTGTTAAACAATAATGGAATACCATTTATTTAAATATTTTTGGATGTTTTTTACATTTTCAAGTATATTGATTTCAATTACAACACAGAATACAAAGTGTACAGTGCTCAGTTTATATTTATTTTTGATTACAAATATTTGCCCTGAAAAAAACAAAAGAAATAGTATTTTTCAGTTCACCTAATACAAGTACTCTAGTGCAATCTCTTTATCACGAAAGTTGAACTTACAAATATAGAATTATGTACAAAAAATAACTGCATTTCAAAATAAAACAGTGTAAAATTTGAGAGCGTACAAGTCCACTCAGTCCTATTTCTTGTTCAACCAATCACTCAAACAAACATATTAATTTACATTTGCAGGAGATAATGCTGCCTGCTTCTTATTCACAATGTCACCTGAAAGTGAGAACAGATGTTCCCTGGCACTGTTACAGCCAGCACTGCAAGATTTTTACCTAACGAAGAGAGGGAAGAGCATCTTTGCAAGCAGGCTGGCTAACCTAGTGAGGAGGGCTTTAAACTAGGTTCACCGGGGGAAGGAGACCAAAGCCCCGAGGTAAGTGGGGAAGTGGGATACCGGGAGGAAGCACAAGTAGGTGAGTGCAAGAGGGGAGGGCTCCTGCCCCATACTGGGACAGCAGGACGATCAGTGAGTTATTTTAAGTGCCTATACACAAATGCAAGAAGCCTGGGGAACAAGCAGGGAGAACTGGAAGTCCTGGCACAGTCAAGGAATGATGATGTAATTGGAATAACAGAGACTTGGTGGGGTAACTCACATGATTGGAGTACTGTCATGGATGGATATAAACTGTTCAGGAAGGATAGGCAGGGCAGAAAAGGTGGGGGAGTTGCGTTGTATGTAAGAGAGCAGTATGACTGCTCAGAGCTCCAGTATGAAACTGCAGAAAAACCTGAGAGTCTCTGGATTAAATTGAGAAGTGTGAGCAACAAGGGTAATGTCGTGGTGGGAGTCTGCTACAGACCACCAGACCAGGGGGATGAGGTGGATGAGGCTTTCTTCCAGCAACTAACAGAAGTTACTAGATCACAGGCCCTGGTTCTCATGGGTGACTTTAATCACCCCGATATCTGCTGGGAGAGCAATACAGACAATCCAGGAAGTTTTTGGAAAGTGTAGGGGACAATTTCCTGATGCAAGTGCTGGAGGAACCAACTAGGGGAAAAGCTCTTCTTGACCTGCTGCTCACAAACAGGGAAGAAATAGTAGAGGAAGCAATAGTGGATGGGAACCTGGGAGGCAGTGACCATGAGATGGTCGAGTTCAGGATCCTGACACAAGGAAGAAAGGAGAGCAGTATAATACAGACCCTGGACTTCAGAAAAGCAGACTTCGACTCCCTCAGGGAACTGATGAGCAAGGTCCCTTGGGAGAATAACATGAGGGGGAAAGGAGTCGAGGAAAGCTGGCTGTATTTTAAAGAATCCTTATTGAGATTGCAGGAACAAACCATCCCGATGTGTAGGAAGAAAAGTAAATATGGCAGGCGACCAGCTTGGCTTAACAGTGAAATCCTTGTTCGTCTTAAACACAAAAAAGCAACTTACAAGAAGTGGAAGGGAGGAGGGATAGCTGGGTGGTTTGAGCATTGGCCTGCTGAACCCAGGGTTGTGAGTTCAATCCTTGAGAGGGCCATTTAGGGATCGGGGGCAAAAATTGAGGCTTGGTCCTGCTTTGAGCAGGGGGTTGGACTAGATGATCTCCTAAGGTCCCTTCCAACCCTGAAATTCTATGAAGATTGGATGAATGACCAGGGAGGAGTATGAAAATATTGCTCAGGCACGCAGAAGTGAAATTAGGAAGGCCAAATCACACTTGGAGTTGCAGCTAGCTGGAGATGTTAGGAGTAACAAGAAGGGTTTCTTCAGGTATGTTAGCAACAAGAAGAAAGTCAAGGAAAGTGTGGGCCCCTTGCTGAATGAGGGAGGGAACCTAGTGACAGAGGATGTGGAGAAGGCTAGTGTACTCAATGCCTTTTTTACCTCTGTCTTCACAGACAAGGTCAGCTCCCAGACGGCTGCACTCCGCAGCACAGTATGGGGAGGAGGTGACCAGCCCACTGTGGAGAAAGAAGTAGTTCGGGACTATTTAGAAAAGCTGGACGAGCACAAGTCCATGGGGCCGGATGCACTGCATCCGAGGGTGCTAAAGGAGTTGGCCGATGTGATTGCAGAGCCATTGGCCATTGTCTTTGACAAATCATGGCAATCGGGGGAGGTCCCGGATGACTGGAAAAAAGCTAATGTAGTGCCCATCTTTTAAAAAGGGAAGAAGGAAGATCCGGGGAACTACAGGCCAGTCAGTCTCACCTCAGTCCCTGGAAAAATCATGGAACAAGTCCTCAAGGAATCAATTCTGAAGCACTTAAAGGAGAGGAAAGTGATCAGGAACAGTCAGCATGGATTCACCAAGGGCAAGTCATGCCTGACTAACCTAATTGCCTTCTATGATGAGATAACTGGCTCTGTGGATGAGGGGAAAGCAGTGGATGTGCTATTTCTTGACTTTAGCAAAGCTTTTGATACAGTCTCCCACAGTATTCTTGCCAGCAAGTTAAAGAAGTATGGACTAGATGAATGGACTGTAAGGTGGATAGCAAACTGGCTAGATGGTCGGGCTCAACGGGTAGTGATCAATGGCTTCATGTCTAGTTGGCAGCCGGTATCAAGTGGAGTGCCCCAAGGGTCGGAGCTGGGGCCGGTTTTGTTTAATATCTTCATTAACGATCTGGAGGATGGTGTGGACTGCACCCTTAGCAAGTTTACAGATGACACTAAACTGGAAGGAGTGGTTGATACGCTGAAGGGTAGGGATAGGATACAGAGGGACCTAGACAAATTAGAGGATTGGGCCAAAAGAAGTATGATGAGGTTCAACAAGGACAAGTGCAGAGTCCTGCACTTAGGACGGAAGAATCCCATGCACTGCTACAGACTAGAGACCGAATGGCTGGGCAGCACTTCTGCAGAAAATGATCTAGGGGTTACAGTGCACGAAAAGCTGAATATGAGTCAACAGTGTGCCCTTGTTGCCAAGAAGACTAACGGCATTTTGGGTTGTATAAGTAGGGGCATTTCCTGCAGATCGAGAGACGTGATCATTCCCCCCTATTTGGCACTGGTGAGGCCTCATTTGGAGTATTTTTTCCAGTTTTGGGCCCCACACTACAAGAAAAATGTGGCTAAATTGGAAAGAGTCCAGCGGAGGGCAACAAAAATGATTATGGGGCTTAGGGTGACCAGATGTCCCGATTTTATAGGGACAGTCCCGATTTTTGGGTCTTTTTCTTATATTGGCTCCTATTACCCCCCACCCTGTCCCAATTTTTCACACTTGCTGTCTGGGCACCCTAAGGGGACTGGAGCACATGACTTATGAGGAGAGGCTGAGGGAACTGGGATTGTTTAGTCTGCAGAAGAGAAGAATGAGCGGGGATTTGATAGCTGCTTTCAACTACCTGAAAGGGGGTTCCAAAGAGGATGGATCTAGACTGTTCTCAGTGGTAGATGACAGAACAAGGAGTAATGGTCTCAAGTTGCAGAGGGGGAGGTTTAGGTTGGATATTAGGAAAAACTTTTTCACTAGTAGGGTGGTGAAGCACTGGAATGGGTTCCCTAGGGAGGTGGTGGAATCTCCTTCCTTAGAGGTTTTTCAGGTCAGGCTTGACAAAGCCCTGGCTGGGATGATTTAGTTGGGGTTGGTCCTGCTTTGAGCAGGGGGTTGGACTAGATGACCTCCTGAGGTCCCTTCCAATCCTGAGATTCTATGATTCTATGATATTTACATGCCAGATGCGCTAATGATTCATATGCCCCTTCATGCTTCAACCACCATTCCAGATGACATGTGTCCGTACTGATGATGGTTTCTGCTCGATAACCATCTAACGCAGTGCGGACCGATGCATGTTCCTTTTCATCACCTGAGTCAGATGCCACCAGCAGAAAGTTGATTTTCTTTTTTGGTGGTTTGGGTTCTGTAGTTTCCACATTGAAGTGTTGCTTTTTTATTACTTTTGAAAGCATGCTCCACACCTCGTCCCTCTCAGATTTTGGAAGTCACTTCAGATTCTTAAATCTTGGGTGGAGTGTTGTAGCTATCTTTAGAAATCACACATTGGTACCTTCATTGCATTTTGTCCAATCTACAGCAAAGTGTTCTTAAAATGAACATGTGCTGCTGAGTCATCATCCGAGACTACTATAACTTGAAATATATGGGAGAATGCGAATAAAATAGAGCCAGAGACATACAATTCTCCCCCAAGGAGTTCGGTCACAAATGTAATTAACGCATTCTTTTTTTTAACGAGCATCATTAGCATGGAAGCATGTTCTCTGGAATGGTGGCCAAAGCATGAAGGGGCATGCGAATGTTTAGCATATCTGGCATGTAAATACCTTGCAATGCTGGCTACAAAAGTCCCATGTGAACGTCTGTTCTCACTTTCTAGTGACATTGTAAATAAGAAGTGGGCAGCATTATTTCCTGTAAATGTAAACAAACTTGTTTGTCTTGGCAATTGGCTGAACAAGAAGTAGGACTGAGTTAGGGTGACCAGATGTCCTGATTTTATAGGGACACTCCAGATATTTGGGGCTTTTTCTTACATAGGTGCCTATTACCCCCCACCTTCTGTCCCCATTTTCACACTTGCTATCTGGTCACCCTAGACTGAGTGGACTTGTAGGCTCTAAAGTTTTGCATTGTTTTGTTTTTGAGTGCAGTTATGTAACAACAAATCTACATTTGTAAGTTGCACTTTCATGATAAAGAGATCGTATGAGGTGAATTGAAAAAATTGTTTTTTTTGTTTATCATTTTTACAGTGCAAATATTTGTAACAAAAATAATAATATAAAGTGAGCAGTGTACACTTTGTATACTGTCTTGTAATTTAAATCAGTATACTTGAAAATGTAAAAAAAAAATCCAAAAATATTCAATACATTTCAATTGGTATTATATTGTTCAACAGTATGATTAAAACTGCGATTAATCTCGCTTATTTTTTTAATCACGATTACTTTTTTGAGTTAATTACGTGAGTTGACTGCGATTAATCTACAGCCCTAATGTTTATACTTTTTTATTTTATGTTATGCTAAAGGCAAGTTGGGGTTGTTCAAGTTTGTACTTCTAGAACAGTTAACAAAAGTGGAGTTGGTATCACAAGCAAATTAATTCTAAAAAGCTTGGGTAAAAATTTGTTACTAACTCTTTTGCTAAAACAGAGTGCTCAGTGGGGAAGAGCAAAACATTGTCTCACAGAAGCTTGTGGGCTTCTATTTTAGCAGTTAAGCACTATATTTAGTAGAAAAACATAGTAAGTGCACCTCTTCAGTTAAAAGGAATATCTATGCAACAACTGCAAAAGCATCTCAAACAGGTCTATTTGGGCTAAAGAATTGGAAAAAAACAGAACAAAAGCATGATTTGTGTTATAAAAGACTTGGTCCCTATTACTTTGCAAACAAACTAAGTTAATCTGTGTATTAGATTTGGGTCACTAAAACCAAGAGGAATGTAAAGCAAACAAGCAAAAGCTTTATTATGCTAACCAACTTAAGCTGGTTAAGGGTGCATTCCACAGACCAAAGACTCCAAAAGATATTAGTGCACAGTGAAGAAACTTTTGAACAACAAGAAATAAAAATGAAGTGCTTTATAAATAGTAGACTGGCCAACTACACCTCAGTGTACCATGTATGGACAATTAAGTATGCAATGGTCGACAGAGACATTATAAAAACCACTAGCTGGGCCAGGTCTAAATGTTGTTTAAAAATGTACATTACTGAGCAGTGTAAGTTCATGTGCCTATGCTCTTAAATTCTTATCACTGAAAGAGGAATGAATTTGGCTATTATGTAAAAGCAACTGTATCATTGCTGTATATTTCTTTGTTAATTGATATACTAGCATCTTATCAGGAATGTGCACAAGACTCCAGGCTGGCAAAAGACTGCAGTCTGGTATCTCTCAAAACAGACTTATAAATTACATTCAGGGCCGGATTTCCCATTAGGCACAACAGGCACATGCCTGGGACGCTGATATTCTAGGGGCGCCTAAAAATTCAAATTTTGCCGCTCCTAGAGACCTGTAACCATGGATCCAGGGCGCTAGTACTGTGTCTTGAGGGCAATAAACCTGGCTGAGTGCCTTTATCACTGAACCGTGCTGGTGGTTCTTTCTGAGTAGTACTTGTGACACTGCACCCCATATTCTTCATATTGCTATTATTATGATATGGTTATAGCTTAATTATGATGCATTTTATGCAAGATAAGTCATGTGAGGTGTCATTAGAAAAGTTATGATTTGCTGAATATGATTATCCTGTTTGTATGCATGTATCATTTTTGTATCTGAAGTTATGAATATTGGCAAGTATCTGTATTTCAAATGTAGTTACACCTGGGTAACGCCCACTAGACAAGACGTTTTCAGTCTAGATAGTGGGTGGGGAAGGGCCTATTCAGGGCAATGGGCTATTAGGAAAACACCCTGGCATAGGCCTTAGGAGAAGCTTATCTTCCACCTGGGGAGCTTTCCTGAGAATGCTACAGACAGCCTCCAAGTAGCAGCTGCTATGACTCTACAAGGACATATGATCAGACCACATGAAGCTGGACTCCATCTTGGGATGTCAGTATTTTTCCACAGACTGGTCTGAGAACCAAGTTTTGGGAACAAAGTGTTCCTGCCATATGCAAAAGCTATATAAGGCAGGGAGTGACATCATCTGGTGTTCACTCCCCACCCAGGAAAACTCCTGGAAACATGAGAGAAACAAAGACTGAACTGGGGGAAGTGCTGGACCCAGGCTAAAGGGATTTCTAGCCTCTGAATGAAACACCTGGGGATTCCAAGCTGTTAGCAAGTGCAGCTTGCCTCTTAAGGATCTTCAGCCTGCTTGTATCATCTCTTAGGGTGAGAAGCTGCTATTCATATTGTTATACCAATAGAATAAAAACCAGCAGGATCTTATTAAAGGGGATAAGGCAAAAATGCTGTGTTTATTGTGAATACAAAAAGAGTCAGAGTAAGCAATCAGTTATAGCTACAATATTCCACTCTCACACATTCATTCATTCATTCATTCATTTACACAAAGTTCTGCAAAGTAGTTATAGTTACCAGCCTGGAGGTTGCTTGTGCCAAGTCACTGGCCAGGTAGCCTGGACACGAGGATGGAGCCGAGTCTTGTCAAATGCGCATTTGATGCTCCTGGAGGGTGATTGCAGAACCAGACTCAAAGTCCTCAGTCTTTAGGTTCTGTTTTTATAGGAATTCATCCCTATACCAACCTATGAAATCTGCGTCATCACGCTGCTTTTACATTTAAAGTGATAATTAACCAGTATTCCCACATTTGAAGTGATGTTTAATCAGCAGATGGAACATCCATGACAGCTTGGTGTTATCTTATTCTTCGGTTCTTCGCCCTCACCTTGGTGTGCTTCGGTGCTTGGGGATGGTTTGTGGATTCTGGTTTGCCCTCAGGACACCCGATCATTTCTTCATCCAATTGATATCAGGGTTGTAATTCTCAGGTTGGCACTTTTACCCTTTTATTACTTATTCAGATCAAACATACCTTCACATCCACTGTCTATTTCACCTACCATATTTCTTATTACATTTCTATTTTATTATCTATCCTTCCTTTAACATAACCCTCCTACAATTACCGGCGCATGACAGGTCTCAATTGATCTGTTCATCCCACTTGCTACACAGGAAAAGAAAACAAAGATAAGGCATATAAAGGATGAGAGCCAACAAATTTCATTGCTGTGTTCCGGAGGACAGCTGTTTTTATCACAAAGTTCTTATCACTTTTTAGAACAGACTCTTTGTCTAAAGTGTACTGGTATTTATAACTGAGGCCTTTTTGACTTTTGCAAAAAAGATTAATTGGCATTATGATGGTTATACACGAACCAGCATATTAAAATAATGTGGTATCACATATATTTAAAAAGTACAAAATTGACTTGTTGCAACAAACCAAAAAGTAGTCACATGACAGACACTGTATAACACAGACCAACATACACAACATACAAAACAAACGTACAAATATTTTAAAAATGCTATTAAATGGAAATAAGAAAAGCCCATCTTTGAAATATTAGTCAGCGATCAGAATCAGATGAATTAAAATTTATGTTGCTAGGCAACCATATTTTCAAGGACGTTAGGAATATTTCCAGCTGTTGCATTCCTGAAGGATTAAAAAATTAACTTACTGGGCTTATTTATTTTGTTTTCTCTTTGTTTGTTTGTTGTTGCTTTGTCTTTTCTGCTACTGTGATTTCTGTAATAACTATAACTTTTAACTTTTAAAACAAAGAAAGAGCAGAAGTGAGGAGAGATGGGGCTCAAGGGGGAAGAGCAAGGGAGTGAGAGAAACCTGAGCCAAGAAATTCATTAACTCTGTCAAGTTGTAAAGTACTGGCAGCAGCAGCAAATTTAGCAAACTGTGAGAGGATATAAAGAAAACGTAATCGGTATGTAAAAATATTTGAGAATGAAGGTTCCATTATTAGTTCTGAGTGAGAAGTGGGGCTCCATGGGCTAAAGCAGTTGGGAACCGTTACCCCGGAGAGTGGAGTGGGAGTCGTTACCCGAATGTGTTCTCCCAGTGACTGTTGCTTTTGTGTCGCTTCTGTTGCTTTTTATAACATTTTCTTTGTTTCTGTTACTGGCCCCGCCAATTTTGTGGCGTGTTGTCATAACCATCTAACAGACATGGCCATAGTTTTCAATACAGGAACTCCTCACTTAACGTTGTAGTTATGTTCCTGAAAAATCTGCCTTTAAGCTAAACGTTGTTAAGCGAATCCAATTTCCCCATAAGAATTCATGTAAATGAGGTGGTTAGGTTCCAGGGAAATTTTTTTCACCAGACAAAGGACTATATTATATATATATATATATATACACACACACACAGTATAAGTTTTAAACAAACAATTGAATACTGGTACACAGTAATGATGATTGTGAAGCTTGGTTGAGGTGGAGGAGTCAGAGGGTGGGATATTTCCCAGGGAATGCCTTACTGCTAAATGAACTCGCAGTTGGCTGAGCCCTCAAGGGTTAACTCTCACTCTACAAGCCAGCAGGAAGGGAGGGAGGGCGGGCAGACAGAGACAGATGTGTTTCAGAAATAGAGATAGCATTTCTCCTTTAAGTATCAAGAGTGGGGTCAGAAGTACACTGCCTTGTTAATTAGATCAGCAAGCCCGCAGCTGCAGCTTCTGCCTAAGTGTGTGTCCCCGCTGCTCTATGGAAGATGGGGTAAGCGAGGTGCAGGAGCAGGGGGACATTAGCCCCCCTCTTCTTCCCCTCCCCTCCCACAGCAAGCAGGCACCCTGACATTAGACCCCCCTCTTCTTCCCCTCCCCCCCACACAGCAAGCAGGCAGGAGTCTTGGGGAGCAGCACGTGGCAGTGGGGGAAGGGACAGCTGAACTGCCAGCAATTGATAGCTTGCAAATGACATTAGAAGGGAGCATTGCACAACTTTAAACGAGCATGTTCCCTAATTGATCAGCAATGTAACAACAAAACAACGTTAACTGGGAGGACTTTAAATGAGGAGTTCCTGTATTGTACAATTTTTACTCTTATTATTATTATTATTTTATTATTATTAAGGCTACAGTCTCTGCCCTAGCCTTACAGATTCCATTCCATGTTTCCCCAGTTTGTGTTTGACACTCATATGGCCTTCCTTTGCTGGCTACCCAGCGCATCCATACCTCATCAAACTCTGTGGACATTTGAAGGGTGGGGATAAGGGGGTCCCCTTGCTTGTAGTTTTCTGTCATGTTAGGTCGCTACAGAGGACAGCTTGCCACTTCCCGGATCAGCAGTCGGGGTCACCAGTGTGGTCAGTTGGCTTGCATGTGTGTGTGTTATTTCCATGTGCTGCCCCCAGCTCTGCGCAGATAGCTGGTTCAGCAGACTTCGATAGTACTACCCAGGGTGGTTAAGTGTTGGAGGCTGGAATATTGTTGCCTCAGTAGCGCTGCTTAGGCTGCTCAGTGCTTCTGTTCTTGGAGCGTCAATGTTATTAGTAGCTAGTGCAGGCTGTTACTTCAGCAGATTTCAATGTTACTCATAAAGAAAGACCACAGGCACAGTTCAGTGACAAAGGCACTCAGCCAGGTTTATTGCCCCCTAGACACAGTCTCTGCACCCTGACTCCATGGTTACAAGTACACTGACACATGAGTGCCTAGTAGCAAGGAATGGCTCAGGCGGCAGTGGGAATTTCTGCCGTTCCCTAGGCCATACAACTAATTAAGGCCACGCACCCTGACATGTATAGGCCAAGACAAACTAGGACACACAACTCCCACACCACCTTACATATTTCAGGACATCTGTTTGTTACCTCCCCTTGTTCCCGATATCTTGGACAAAACATCCCTATCCATTGTTGTGTCAAACCATCTCATCTTGTATTAGATCGGGGTGTGTCAGGACTAGCTGGAATAGATTTATGTAAATATCTAGTGCCTAGTACACTAGCAACAATTCCGCCAAGTTCATGTACTGGACAGTGAACCTGTGAGCATTTGCCTTAACACATGGCCTGATTTTGGTTCACAGCCACTGGTTCAGGCCTCAGATCTTGCCCCAGGCCCAGTGCTCCAGGCTCCCTCCCTCTCAACTAGATAGAGCAGCTGGGCGTTGGAGAGGGGGTTGAAGTCTAGTGCATTACAGGAGGGGGGCAGAGAGCCAGGCCTTCTGATTTCCATCACTAGTTCTGGGAGGGGACCTATGTCTATTGAGTTAGAGCAGGGACTGCGAGACAGGACACCTGGGTTCCATTCCCAGCCCTGGGACAGGAGTCAGGAACTGTCACAGATCCACAGGATCTGTGCTATGTCCCAGCTTTTAAACATTCCCTCCAAGGCACCCCTGCAGTGAGCCAGCCCCCCAATGTGTCCCGCTCTTCCTCAAGCATTGGCTACATAGAAAATAAAATATTGGCTATCAAATAAGCGAAAGCATAACGCTCTGTGGAGATGCCGAAGAAGCACTAGCAAAGCTGCTGTCCCATATCGTTCTCCCCAACGACCTGTGGAAGACTGGCCCTTGGAAGAGGAGTGCTGCAGACTCAGCTTCACCTCTGACTGCACGGAGCTGCGACTCGAGGTGCTTTCAGCCTATGGTACTAGCGATTTTTATATCAATAAAAGGGGTTGTGTCAATCACTTAATGGATGGAGGTGCTGCCTCCCCAGGGAAATTCCTAAAATCACTCTGGCCTAGTCAGCCCTTGGGGGTAACACAGTGAATCCAGCTGAGCCAGACTCCTGGCCAGAGACTTGTCCGCTCCTCAGGCTCCAACGCACCTCAGCAAGGATTTTCAGTGACACCAGGAGCGTTTACAACCAGACAGGTTTATTAGCTAGAACCCTGCCTGGGAAATCCCCAGGTTAGTACAGAGAAGCAAAGGCTAAGTCACCGCCCATCCTGGCCATGCCAGTGCGCCACCCAGCCAATCCTCTCTCTTTGTCAGTGCCAGATGTGAGCTTGGCATCTCCCCAGAGGCCAGCTCTTATCCTAGCCTCTTGCCACCCCTCAGTCCATTCACCTCCTCCCCCAGGCCCATGCTGAGTTCACCTGTTCTGCCTGCAGAGAGGTGTCAGCTGTTCAGGCTTTGGGGTTCCCACTGTCTTTCCAGCCCTTCTACTGATATGGGTCAGTGTCAGCCACTCCTTTAACGCCCCATTCATTCCACCCCAGACCCATCACCACATGGCTTCTGCTCAGACCCAAAAGGAGATTTACCCCTTCTGCACCCACTGGGTAGCAATGCAAAATACATAGGGAAACTGAGGCATGCATAAGAATCATAATAATATTACAGAAAATTCCACTTTGTCACAGGGTTAGAGCAGCGTGGCTGGGAGTCAGGACTCTTGGGTTCTGTTTCCTGCTCTGTTGCAAGTTTATTAATTACAACACTTCTGTATTGCCTCTCTGAGGTATTTGTTTAGCAGCAAGAATGGCAGTAACTAAACACCATCTGTTCAGCTTGTCAGGCCGGTGATGTTTTCCTGGTTCACTCTGTGTGGGTTTTCGAAGGTCCCTGCCTCATCTTAAGCTTCTGTAACTTTAGATGCAGCGTGGTCTAGCGGCTAAACCATGAGGCTGGGACTCTGGCAATCTGGGTTTTATTCCTTGCTTTGCTACTGCCCTGATGAGTGAACTTCTGCCAATCACTTCCCCTCTCTCTGCCTCAGTTTCCCCTTCTCTTTAGACTGTGAGCTCTCTGGGCAGGGACTGTCTCTCCTGTGTCTGCCCACAAGCTAGTACAGCCCATGAGCTCTCAGGCTAGTGGCTTCTATGTTCCCGTGGCCCAGTGGTACCATGGGAACGGCTGTGATTTGTGCAGTGGTACCGCTAGGTGCCAGTCACCCCAAGGCTGGGAGGATGGCGCTCAGGTCTCTAGCTGGTGGCTTCTGCGTCTATGCTCAAGGTTTGAGATTCTCCTGGTTAGATTGGTGATGGACCTTGCTGTGTTTTTGCTTCTTGTGGAGTGTGGAGCATGGATCGCCTGCTGGGACCAGCTGGGCATATCCCTTGGCTGTGGGTGATACCTCCATTTCAGCATCAGGGACATGTGGGTGATGTACAATGGCCTGTGCTACACAGACTGGATGGTCTGATGGTCCCTCCTGGCTTAAGCTCGGTGAGACGGGGCTCACACTAGTAACTAGAGCTTAGAAAGCTGGGCTCTGATTGCATGTCTGCACTCCCTGCCCAGCCCCGTGCTGGGCTACAAATCCTGTCGGTGCAATTACAACCCATCCCTGGCACTTGCCTCCACCCTGTAGCCAGAGGTGTAATTTCCAGCTCAGGAACCGACTGAGCTAGCGGGCTAGAGCACCTGCGTAGCTCCGGCAGCACGGGAGGCGGGGTGGGCTGGCCACGCAGAGTATGATCCGGATCGGGATCCAGGGTACATGCACGGGGCAGCTGGCCCATCCCACCTCTTGCACCACTGAGGCTACACTGCTCTTTTCACTTCGCTAGCTCCAGCAAAGTTAATTACACCTCCAGCTGCAGCGCAGCCCGCCCCTTAGTCTCCAATCTGCAGGTAGCTGGTGCCAAACCCAGAGTGGCCCTTCCTTCGGGCAAGCCCCTTACAATACCCAGGAAGTTCCCACAGAGGGGGAGCCCCAGGGCTGTCCAGAACCGCAGAGCCAAAGACTATGCTGGTGTAATGCCACTGAGGTAATGAAGTTACACCAAGGGAGAATTTGGCCCTGGCAATCAAGAGCTGGGCAGGGTTTGAGCAAACAGGGACGTTGTAAAAGAAACGTTCTTTGTTAGGAACAGCCGTGGGGTTGCCCCACACTTGTGGGCAGGGGGAGTCAGTTGTCAAGCGGCCAATGGGATGGAAGATTTCACCACCTCTGCTCCAGCTGGCTCCTATTTAAAGCAGCTTGTGAACTGGGCAGCAGCGAGATTGCGAGATTGTGCCAGAAGGTGAGTTTGTACCATTGGTCGGGCAGGATTCTCCAGACTCAGCCTTGGGGCAGGATTTGGGGCACGGCTCCTGCATGTGCCCAGCTCCCTGGGGCCTCAGCCATAGTCAGGGTGGCAGTGGTGTAACTTTCAATGGCGTTCAAAAGTGATGGAGTTAATCTGGTTCCAGGCGCAGTGGGGACGCTCTTAATCCAATGTGAACCAAGCGCCTCTTCATGTAGCAAGGGATCGGCTCGGGATAAAGTTTTGTAAAGCAGCTAAGGGATTTAGGAGCCAGTGTTCCATTTTCAAAAGTGACTTAGGTGCCTATGTGCATCAATAGGGGCCTAAATCCCTTTGGTATCTGGCCTTTAGGAGCCTCGTCTCACTGAAAGTCAATGGGAGTTAGAATCCAAATCACGTGAAAATGTTACCCTTAAACTAAATCAATGTAAATCTGGTTTTAATCCCTTAAGGACTGGTCTAAACCCAGTTTTGCACCGATTTAACGATACCGATTACTAAAAAACTCTTTTGTTATAAATGCTTTTATACACTTCTAGGTATATCCACCCCAGGGGGGCACGGCACGAACTAGATCAGTTTGTAATGAATAACTCAGTGCAAAATGGTGCGTAGCCCAGTCCTAACCTGATCCACACCAGATATCTGTCAGTTTAGCTTAAGTCGATCCCTTACCAAATGGCGATTCCATTGGAGTAAGAGCGTCCACACTGCGACTCGCACGGCTCTCACTGAACTGGTTTACAGTGGTGCCCTGAGTGAAACAGGTGCAGCTTGGAGCAGAGAGACGAGGCTCTTTTGGTGGGTGCTTTAATTTTGTTTTGGGGAGGGGTGGGTGGGGGTGCATCAGTTCTCTAAGGAGCTAATTCTAAGGCTCCAAACCTTTAACGGTAACCCCCTTCCCCCACGTGTGTGTGTGTGTCGGTGTGTGTGTGTTTGTGTGTGTCGATTCCAGCCTGTAAATTCAACCGCCAGCGCACATGGTCCCCACTGCCTGCCTCCCCACCCACCACTCCCCGTCTCCTGCTCCAAATCCCTCCTCCCTTTCCCCCATTTGCTGCCGTTTCATTCCCCCACCCCTTCCAGCCCCCCACATTCTCCTCCCCACATCCCCTGCACCCATGGGCCTGCCTGTCCCCCCTCTGACCCTCACCCCCTTCCCTGGCACTCTGGTTTTCCCTCATGTCTGTGCCCCACTCCGCTGTCTTTGTGCATCTCGGCTCCTGCCACCGATTCCAGAGGGCTCCTGTCCTGGAGTCTCATGCACTGGCCGGGTGTCTCCCCTGCAGGTAGCTCAGCACCCGGCGTGATGAAGGCTGCCGTGTTCCTGCTGTTCGCCCTCCTGGTGCCCGCGTGCCTCACGAGTGCTCAGTGTCTCATTGACAATGTGATTGATCTGAAGGTGCAGGCAGCGATTAGTTCCATAGGTAACTGATCGGGGTGCCTCCCCAGAGACGGGGGGTCACAGCTAAGGGAGGCTGGGGGATGGGACTTTGCAGCAAAAGGCGAAGCTCCGGCAGTCTCAGCTCTGAGGCCCAGACTGGGCGAGGGGACTGGCTTTGCAATTCATCATGTGCTGGGAGCTGCCAAAACAGGCAGCGGCCGAGTGGGAGTTACGTGGCTCGCAGGGTGTCTAGAAACAACCCACCTGGGGCAGCTCTCTCACTGCCCGGCCCAGATCTGCTCCAAGCACCATTCAGTGTGTAAACAGGGTAAGCGGAGTGTTAGTTCCATTCCAGTGGCCGCGCTCTGGGCCCCGTCGTGCCAGGTGCTGCACAGGCCATTGTGAGATGCTCCCTGCCCTAAAGACCTGCCAAGAGACGGATCATGATTCCCGGTGCACAAAGGGGAACGGAAGCCGAGAGGGACTAAGTGATTCACCCAAGGTCACACAGGGATTCAGTGGCAGAGGCAGGAATTAAACCCACATCTCCTGCCGCCCAGCCCAGTGCCTTAGCCACAGACCCTCTGGATTGGTCAGTCACCCCATGGGAGTTTCTGGAGACTGGGGCCATGAGGTGCCCTCTGCACAGCTAGCATCACCTCACCCCAGGGGCTGAGTGGGGCTGGTTGGGGTCTCTCAGGGCTGGCTCGACCCATCTCTTCGCTGGCTGCTGCTCACCGGACATGGCTGCATTCAGCGGGGCTGGAACAAGTTGTATTGTGGGGGTGCTGAGAGCCACTGTAAAAACTGTATATGATGGAATCCTCTTCAAGCCAGGGAGTACGGTAGCGCCCCCAGTTCCAGCACCTAGGGGTGTATTGGCTGGGGGAGCAGCCAGGAATTATTTCTACTCCCTCCATCCCTGCCCTTTGTTCACAGCCCAGGGGGGTCTTGTTGGATGCCCAGCGGCTTCCCCTGGGTAACACTTTTCTGGGGGGCTGTGGGCACCACACATGAGACCTCCAGCTCTCAGGCCAGGAGCCTCTATTACCTGAGGCTCAGCTCCAGCACCCAGCTCCAGGCGCTGCGGCTGTATGTAGCCCAGCCACCACTCGGGGGAGCCAGAGTGCCACATGGAGTGAGGCTGGGTGGGTTACACCTGGCCAGGTAACAGCTGGGGCAGAGGCAGCTTCTCTCCCGCTGAGCCTGGGGGGAGGGGGCAGCCTTTCCGCACCCAGGGTCCTGCTGGCTACAACTCTGCCTCTTGCCTTGCAGTGTCCTCCACCCTGGCCAAAGCCAAGCTACTCTGCCAGGACGTCTCGGCACGTGGGGCGCTTGTCTCCTGCCCAGCAGGTGAGAGCACTTTTCCGAGTGCCCCGCAGGCCCAAGGAGGGAGGGGCCCCTGTGGCACGGTCCCCACCCCCTCTGCAGTCCTGGGTGGGTGTGGAGCTGGGGCAGTGATGGACCCCCAGCCTGCCTGGGGCCCCTCTGCACATGCGCTGCCCGGTGCCTGGAGCAATGGCATTCGCACCACTCCCAAGTCCCTGGGAGCACTGGATACTGCGGAGCTGGGACCAGTGTGGGCCCCTGGATCAGACCCCTGGGACATCTCACTGAGGCCTCCCTTGCTTGGGCAGTGGCCTAGCTGCAAGGGAGCCACAGGGCCATGCCCTGGGTGCTGGGGAGGAGGAGACATGACTCCCATCCTGCCACCAGCTGTTCCCCTAACCCACCTCCCGCCGTCCCCCCACAGGGTACAAGCCCACGGGCTGCGCCTGCGGAATGGGCTGCGGCTCCTGGGACATTCGCTCCGACTCCACCTGCCACTGCCAGTGCGGTGGCATCGACTGGACGGCCGCGCGCTGCTGCAAGATAGGGGTGGAGTGATGCCAAGACCCAGCCTGGGGCACCGGAGAGCCTCACCTGGCCTGCTGCCCCTGCCGTAGGCCTGGCACAGAACCATGCTGTGCCCAGTGCAATGAATAAACTTGGATCTCGGTCTGCTCATGCTTCTCTGGCTCAGTTCTTCCCCTGACTCCAGGTCTCTGGTACCCAGGGCCAGAGCATGGGCAGGGGGCACAACTCTGCCTCCCTCTCCTATTTCCGCCAGAGAGGCCTCTGTCCCAACTCAGCTGGGCTGCCCCTGCTGGCAGCTCTCCAGATCGCTACGGAGGTCCAGACACTGAACCCCCCTGGGTGCTCTGAGCTTCCTGGGGTCTCAGCAGGCTGCAGTGCTGGTGTCTGCCGTGGCCTCTGGGGCACATTTCCTGGGCATTGACTCTAGGGTGACCAGATGTCCTGATTTTATAGGGACAGTCCTGATTTTTCGGTCTTTTTCTTATATAGGCCCCTATTACCCCCACCCCCGTCCCGATTGTTCACACTTGCTGTCTGGTCACCCTAATTTACTCTGTTGCCCCTTCACAGAAACGGAGCCCCCGCCCACCTGCCTTAGGCCCTAGGCCCAGCCCTGACCCCCACGTAGCCCCATAGCTTAAACCCCCCTTCTCCCAGAACTCCCCTGAAGGTGGGGCCGGCTGGGTTCCCTCTTCCAGGGGTGTATGGTCAGTGTAGCTTGGAGCGCGCAGACACCGCGCACAGGGTTCTAGCCCCATCGCTCTTCACTTAACAGAGCCCAGATCACAAAGGAAACACCCATCCCCCAACCGCGATGCCGCTCGCCAGCTCACCTTTCCCTTGGGAGTCCTTCGGGGTCTGTCTGGGTTCAGGTCACAGGGTCCCCCTCACCACATTGGGATCCTGCAGCAACTGGGGGTGGGGGAGCTCTGGGGAGCCCCTCTTCTTTAGCTGGTGAAAATATACAAAGACCCAAAATAGATCAGCCCCGGCCCTTTGTAACCTCCCAGCCCTGCTGTCACCTGCCTCAGCCTCCCCCGGTGATCCCAGACCTCGAGCAGGTGCCTTTGTGGCCAGACAACCCCCTGGGAGCCAGTCTATTGGCTAGGGTGTTTGTAGTGGAACAGAGGCCCATCGCGAGTTAACAACCCTCATCTGTCAGCCTTTTGCCTCTGGCCCCTGGAGCGTCCGTCCGTCCAGCATGGAGGTAAAAGCACAACAGAGACAGCAGCTGGCCCCAGGTTCCAAAAGGAGTTTGCAGCTTGGGAAAGATACAGAGTTCATCCCCTCGGGTCGCACTGAATTCCCAGCCTGCCACCCACTGCAGCTCTCCCCACTGGCTGCTCCCCTACTCCCCGTGCTCACACTGCTGGGTGGTGCCTGCTAGTTCCAGCCCCCGCAGGAAGAGGCAATGCATGTGGGGCATGGAGAGTCAATACGTCCCCCCCACACACACACACACAGTCCCCCCCCACACACACACACAGATTGACCTACCAGGGGTGGGGTGGGAGACAGGCTCTGTCCTCTCCCTGAGCCTCCCCCTTGGCATGTTCAGCTGCTCTCCGTGGGAGCCAGGTGGGGAACAGGAGCAGGACGGAGCCGCTTGTGCCTGAGAGCCTGACTGGGAGGCAGGCAGCCCGCTCCCTGCTTGGGCTCGGCTGCTGGGAACGGGGGCTGAGCGTGCAGGGACCTCTGGCTCACTTGGCCCCTGTCCCCGGCAGCAGGGCCTGGGTGTGGAGCAGCCCACTGTAGAGTGACCAGATGTCCTGATTTTATAGGGACAGTCCTGATTTTTGGTTCTTTTTCTTATCTAGGCTCCTATTACTCCCCACCCCCTGTCCCGATTTTTCACATTTGCTGTCTGGTCACCCTACACTGCCCACCCAGCGGCTGGGGACATTCCGTGTTTCTCTTTTGACCTCATCAGATGTTGTTCCTGCGACAAGCAGCCCTGGGGTGATATTTGCTCCAGGCTCGTCTCCCTGCAGCCCCTGAGTTCCCTATTTCGAGGAGCTCCAAGGGGCTCCAGGACGGCTCCGGAATTCCACACCCTTTGATTGCTCTGCAAGGCCACCTGGTGCCAACGGACTGCAGTCAGGGCAGCCCACGATCCCACAGCTGCCTTCGGCTGCTCCCCGCGTGCCAGAGTCATGGCCAGAGCCCTGGTGGGGTAAGTCTGCTCCCCTGTCATCCATGGAGCGACATTGACTTACACCCGCTGGGGATCTGTTTCTGCCCCCCCCTGCAATAAGAAACACCCCATGTTTCTGCCCCATTCCCTGCAATAAGGGTGTGAGGTACAGGAGGGCTGGTCCCAGGGGCACAGCCTGGATCAGGTTACCAAACACCTGCTGCCCCCCACGTCACATGGCTGGGGAAGGAGCCACAGGCCGCAAAGCCCAGGGGCAGCTCTGGCCCCCAGCGCCAGCAGGCTGAGCTCAGCAAGCTGGGGCTGGAGCATGGACAGGGCTGCCTGAGGGTGGGGCTGGCAGGCGGCTGTGGAGTGGCTGCAGGGAACAGGCCAGAGCATCTCAACGGCTTCACAGGAACAAGCACAAAGGAGGCAGGAGCTTGAAACCAGCTCACAGGGACACTGTGCAGGGACAGCCCCATCTCCGCACTCCCTACCCACAACACACGCTGAGCGGGGCAGGGCGAGGGGCATTCCTTTCCCCTTTTCTATAGGAGTCTTAACGTCACGGAATATCCCGTCGTCCATCTACCCATCCCCATACACGCCCTGTATCTAGCTACCCATCCCCATACACCCCATATCTATCTACCCATCTCCACTAACCCCATATCTATCTACCCATCCCCATCCACCCCCTGTATCTAGTGTGACAAAGTTCCTCCTCTACCTCGGTGGGTCCTGCGCTTATTGGCGGATTCTGCTTGCCTCAGAGATCTTCCTCTCTAGTAGAATCCACAGTCCAGGTTAACTCCTCCTGTGTCTGATCAGGAGTTTGGAGGTTTGGGGGGGAACCCGGGCCCGCCCTCTACTCCGGGTTCCAGCCCAGGGCCCTGTGGATTGCAGCTGTTTAGAGTGCCTCCTGGAACAACTGCATGACAGCTACAACTCCCTGGGCTACTTCCCCATGGACTCCTCCCAACACCTTCTTCATCCCCACCACAGGATCTTCCAGCAGTACGTCCTCTTACTCTCAGCTCCTAGTGCCTCTTGCTCCCAGCTCCTCACACACAACCTCCTTCCACAGCTCCTGACATGCGCCCCTCACTGACTCACTGGGAGGCTTTTAACTAGTTTCAGCCAGCCCCTGATTGGCTGTAGGTGTCTCAATTAACCTCCCTGCCTTCTGGAAAGTTCTTAATTGGCCCCAGGTGTCTTGATTAACCTGGAGCAACTGCCATAAGGTATCAGGGATTTGTTTAGCCTGGGGTTAACATACTGGTTCCTTACCACTTTCCTATAGCCCTCTGGCCTTGTCCCGTCACATATACCCCCCCCCCCCGCCACCTCTCTGCTGAACACCATAGAGTTGGGCAACTTGGGACGCCAGGCAGTGTGCTCTTGACAGACCATCAGCGTTGCCATGGTGGCATCCAGCCCTGTGCCGTATGCAGAACTGGAACGGTTGGAGGGATAAGAACCACCTGGTGACCCTTGCATTCTTTTCCCTATTCCGCTGCATCCACTGGAGGGGTGCATGGTCCGTCACAAGAGTAAATCGCCGGCCCAAGAGGTAATAACGTAGGCCATTTGACAGCAAGGCATTCTCTCTCAACTACTGCGTACTTCTGTTCTCTTGGGAGAAGCTTTCTGCTTAGGTAGAGGATCGGGTGTTCCTCTTCTCCCACCATTTGCGACAGAACCGCCCCCAACCCCACCTCGGAAGTGTGTGTTTGTAAAATAAATTCCTTGTTAAAGTCCGGGGCTATGAGTACAGGGTCATTACAAAGGGCCGTCCGAAGGTCTGTGAACGCTCCCTCTGCTGCGTCGGTCCACTTCACCATGTCTGGACCTCGGGCTTTCACCAGGTCCGTTAGGGGACTTGCCCTAGCAGCGAAGTGAGGAATAAAACGTCAGTAGTAGCCTACCACACCTAGGAACGCACGGACCTGCTTCTTTCATGTCAGCCGGGGCCAGTTTTGAATCGCCTCTAGCTTATTCATTTGGGGCTTTACTATGCCCCTTCCTACAATATATCCCAGGTACCTAGCCTCTGCTAGCCCTATGGCACATTTAGCGGGATTAGCAGTGAGGCCAGCCCGCCTTAACTTTCTCCAAGTGGGTTCCCCAGTCTGGCATATGGATGACGACATCATCTAGGTATGCGGCTGCATAACTAGTATGGGGGCGCAGCAGCTTATCCATGAGGTGCTGGAATGTGGCCGGGGCCCCATGTAGCCCAAAAGGGAGGACGGTGTACTGGAATAGCCCATCCGGAGTGGAGAAGGCTGTCTTTTCTTTAGCTTCTTTGGTCAGGGGAATCTGCCAGTATCCTTTTGTCAGATCCAGTGTAGTCAAGAATCGAGCACTACCCAGTCGGTCCACCAGTTCGTCGATGCGTGGTATGGGGTATGCATCGAACTGGGATACTTCATTCAGTCGGCGAAAGTCATTACAGAATCTCGTGGTACCGTCAGGTTTAGGCACTAGAACGATTGGACTGGACCACTGACTGTAAGATTCTTCAATCACCCTTAATTCTAACATTTTCTTCACTTCAGCCTTGATTTCTTCTCTTTTGGCTGTGGGATTCGGTAGGGTCTCAATGTTACCTTGGCTCCGGGGATCGTGCGGATATGGTGATAGGTCTCAGTCGTCTGCCCCCGTTTTGTAGAGAACACATCTTGGTTGCGATTAATCATGTCAGTTGCCTCGATCTTTTGGATCAGCGTCAAGTCAGGTGATATCCTTACTTGCTCGTGTAAATTTTCCTCCTGGGGAAGGGTCTCCTGGGTGACTAAGCATGCCTCTCGATCGGGCCAAGGTTTTAGAAGATTGATGTGATAAATTTGCTCTGGTTTCTTGCGGTATCGTCGGACATCTTCATGTACTCCTGGCCAGAAGAACCGCCGCAGGATCCGTGCCTGGGTTTTCTCTACCCCTAGGTGTCCTCCAAATAGGTGACTGTGGGCGAGGCTCAATATGGCTTTTTGATGTTTTTGTGGTACCAGAAGTTGATGTATCTCTTGCTCCTGCATTTGCACCACACGGTACAGGAGATCTTTCTTCACTATAAAGTAAGGTCCTGGACCCCGGACCTTCCCATCCACAGGTACTCCATCTATCTCAGCCACCTCTTTCCTGGCGTTATCATATCTAGGGTCCTCTGCCTGGTCCCGCCTGAAAGTCTCTCTCCCGGGACTAACCTGCCCGAGCTCCCAGGGGCCAGCCTCTGTTGCTTCCAATGGCTCACTTCCATCATGGCTGGGGCCAGCCTCCGGCTCACCTTCCGTGGTGGTAGTTTCTCTGGCTGCTCGTGTCCGTCTGCCTACTAGGGTGATCTTCTGGCCCTGGGTCAGGATCCGGGTTCCCAAAGCTTTTGCAGCCTTCCTCTCCCTTTTTGTCTTCCGGGTCTTTTGGGGGACTGAGAACAGATCCTGAGAAATCTCAGTGAACATCAGGGGTTGACATTCCTCCGGTTACAAGTCGCTGCCCTCAGGGTCCCCACCTCCCTCCAACCTCTCTGGGGGGAGTAAATTATCAAACCCTGGATAGTCCCTCCCAATGACTACAGGATACGGGAGTTTAGGAACTACACCCACTGTCACCTCAATGGGGTTCCCCTGAACCTCTATCTCCACCTGGATGGTGGAGTAATGGCTAACGGCCCCATGCACACACGTCACTACTACGCGTTTGGCTTGTAGCAGCTGGCTACTTTTTACCAGCTTACCCGATATTAGGGTGATTGCACTCCCGGAGTCCATAAGCGCTATTGTCTCTACTCCATTTATCTTCACCGGTCTAGTGTAGTTCTGCGGGGCTAATGCGATGCCCGCAAGGTGGATAAGGGAGCATGGGACCTCCCAATCCCCCAAGTTACATTGCATAGGCTCCTCTGTGCTGGGACACTGTGCTGCTATGTGTCCCCACTCACCACATGCATAACATCTATATGGAACCCTAGGCGTTCCCCGGTCTCTTGGTCTGGGAAGTCTAACATCATAATCTTCTTCCCCCTCAGTGCGCCGACTCTTTATGGCCTCTGGTGGGCCTTCAGCCCCTCTCTTTTTCCACCTGGGCCCTCCTGGTGGCCCAGTCACTCGAAATCTGGGGCTTGGTGCTGCTAGTTTAACCCTGGGTTCCACTTCCTTAACTGGTCGGGTCAGTTCCCTCGCCGTCCTTCGCCTCTCTACCATTGCCACAATCTCATCATAGGTGGAGGGTTCATTCTGGCTTACCCATGCGTGAAGGTCTGGCGGTAGTCCCCTCATGTATTGGTCGATGACCAGAACCTCTAGTATCTCTTGTGGACTCCGGGACTCAGTTTGCAACCACTTTCGTGCGAGATGGATGAGGTCATACAATTGGGATCGCGGGGTTTTGTCTTCCTGGTACCTCCACTCATGATACCGCTGGGCCCGCACTGCGGTTGTTACCCCAGATCTGGCCAGGATCTCTGCTTTCAGCTGGGGGTAGTCTGCTGCAGCCTCTTCAGGCAGATCATAGTAGGCCTTCTGGGCCTCCCCACACAGGAATGGGGCGAGGATGCCAGACCACTGATCTCAAGGCCAGGCCTCCCGTAGGGCTGTCCTCTCAAAGGCCAGGAGATATGCCTCTATGTCATCCTTCCCCGTCATTTTCTGCAGGCAATTGCTGGCCCGTATGTGCTGCGTCCCATCATGGCCATGGTTCATCTCTGTAAGGGCCTTCACTTGGTTTATCATTTCCCGCAACATAGTACGGTCTTGAGCGGCCTGGTCCATCAACAGGCGATTGGTCTCCTGCTGCAGCCGCACTGCCTCCTGTTGGGTGGCTGCCTGGACACGGGTAGCCTCCTGCTGAGCAGCCGTGGCTTGTATCAGTGCCCGCACTACGTCTTCCATTGTGGTGAAAAAAATAAATAAATAAACCCGCTCCTTTTTTTTTTTTTTTTAAATAAACACCTTCCTTCTTCTGCAGCGCTGTGCACACCAAATCCCACCTCTGACACCAGTTGTGACAAAGTTCCTCCTCTACCTCAGTGGGTCCTGCGCTTATTGACGGATTTTGCTTCCCTCAGAGATCTTCCCCTCTAGTAGAATCCACAGTCCAGGTTAACTCCTCCTGTGTCTGATCAGGAGTTGGGAGTTTTGGGGGGAACCCGGGCCCGCCCTCTACTCCGGGTTCCAGCCCAGGGCCCTGTGGATTACAGCTGTTTAGAGTGCCTCCTGGAACAACTGCACGACAGCTACAACTCCCTGGACTACTTCCCCATGGACTCCTCCCAACACCTTCTTTATCCTCACCACAGGATCTTCCAGCAGTACGTCCTCTTACTCTCAGCTCCTAGTGCCTCTTGCTCCCAGCTCCTCGCACGCAACCTCCTTCCACAGCGCCTGACATGCGCCCCTCACTGACTCACTGGGAGGCTTTTAACTAGTTTCAGCCAGCCCCTGATTGGCTGTAGGTGTCTCAATTAACCTCCCTGCCTTCTGGAAAGTTCTTAATTGGCTCAGGTGTCTTGATTAACCTGGAGCAACTGCCATAAGGTATCAGGGATTTGTTTAGCCTGGGGCTAACATACTGGTTCCTTACCACTTTCCTATAGCACTCTGGCCTTGCCCTGTCACACTAGCTACCCATCCCCATACACCCCCTGTATCTAGCTACCCATCCACATACACCCCATATTTATCTACCCATCCCCATACACCCTGGTATCTATCTACCCATCCACACACACCCCATATCTATCTACCCATCCCCATCCACCCCCTGTATCTAGCTATCCATCCCCATACACCCCCCAGATCTATCTACCCATCCGCATAGATCCCTGTGTCTAACTATCCATCCCCATACACCCTCCGTATCTATCTACCCATCCCCATATGCCCCCTTATCTATCTATCTATCTAACCCCATACCTGCCCCTCACTGAGCTCAATGGTACTGTTAGGGGGTGAGGAAGGGGGGCTCACCCCTCAGTGCATGCGGAGCAAGGACCAGGCAGCTCCATGGAATAATAACGATGCCTAGTGATTCTGTCTCTCTCCAACCCCAACCCAAAGGCTGCACCTCTCCCTCCCCATGGAAACCCACCGCACTGACAGGATGCCACAAATCACAGGAATTGCATGTGCTCAGGACTCCTGGGTTCTATCCCTAGTGCTGGGAGGAGAGTGGGGTCTAGTATCTTGATATGGACAAACGCATGCAAAACCTGCAGGAGCAGCTTAACGCAACTGCCAACAATTGGACACCTTTAAAATAGATTCTCCAGAAGGGAGTTAACAGGATCTTAACCCTGTCAAAAGAAGAGAAGCAGCATTTTTGGTGGTGGCCTGGATGTTGACCTATATTACAATGGTCAGAGCTCCTAATATTACTGTGGATCATTATGGCTATTTGCCTATTGTTAAGCATATTAATCCTGCAATATATACTGCAGTGGTTAAGGGTTGTACCCACAAGGTACAACCAGTAATTGTCACATATAAACAATGTGAACGGTCCTCCACCGAAGTGTCACGGATAACCCGGACCCAACCTTCTCGTGCCCATTCCTATGGGGAGTCTGACACACTCACCGGAATATACGGAGTATATCCGTGCGAGGGAAGGTACAGGGCACTATACTCCATGGGGGACAATGGGGCAAATGGAGAACCGGCACATTCCATCTTGATACCTGGCCCTTTCAGGAAATGTGCCGCCATCTGTCCTATGCTCTTCCTGGGAAACCTGGGCAGGAGGGTCCCAGAAGAAAAGAAAAGTAGGGGTGGAGTGTTAGGATGACCAGATGTCCCGATTTTATAGTGACAGTCCCGATTTTGGGGTCTTTTTACTCCCCACCCCCGATCCTGATTTTTTACACTTGCTGTCTGGTCACCCTAGTTAGTATACAGGTCTGTATACTAGCCTGTACAGAGGTGGAGCAGCCAGCAGCAGGAGACCCAGGTAGAGAGAGCTGCCACGCCTGACCACAGGGAGGCGCCAGCAGGGGGCTGACCCTGTCACGGGGAATTTGCCTTTAGAGCTGCAGTCACACAATGTGTCTAGCGCAGACCTGGCCGTGGCGAGAGACAGGCCGGCCCCAAAGAGCTAAGCAGACCCAGGAAGGCTCCTTAACCCAATGATGCAGCTGGGGAAACTGAGGCGCAGAGGGAGGCAGTGACGCTAGGCAAACCTGCAGGGTTGGCTGTTTGCTTGTGGGGGCTGGAGGGGGAGCTAGACCAGCAGGCTGCGTGAGAACACAAGGAGAAGTTCATTAGCGAGGAAGCATCATATCATTAAGCTCTTCCCCTGGATGTTCTGCAGCCGCCCCGCTCCCTGCATCCGTCTCAGATGCTGCTCGCTGCTATTTATTTTTTCTCGTGCTGAGAGCAACGTTTTTTCTCTGGAGGGGCGAAAAAAGAAGAATAAATAGAGAGAAAATGAGACAGAGCGAGGGTGGAGGAGGGGAACCGAACAAGCCAAGCCACCGGCATCTCGTGGTCGGCCATTTCATGGGGGATGCCTGGCCACAGGGGACACACAGACAGGGGAAAAAATTGGGGGGGGGGGAGGTTTTCTGTGCTGCGAGGTGAGGGGTCAGCAGGGGGAGCTCTCCCCTCTCACTTAGCACTGACCCCAATGCCCCAGTGCGGTGCTAGGTGGCACTGTGCTGCAGGAAGCATGGTGGGGGCTCAGTACGGGGGCACACTCCCCTCTCAGTCAGCGCTGACCCCAATGCCCTAACATGGCATAGCGGTGCTGCCTTTTAGATGCATCATAAAACTGACATCCTGCTCACAGAAATGGGGTGATCGGGGTGGGGGGTGGGGGAAGACAGTGTCCTTGCTAGAACTGGGCCAGAAGTTTGCAACAAATAATGTACTGGAGGAATTTCCCGTCTCTTTCTGTTTGTAACTTTCACAGTTTCCTAGATTTTCGGGCCCTCTAGGCTGACCCACTGTATAGCACACGCCAGAGAATCCCCCAGCTATTCCTGCCTCCAGCCCATATCTGATGGTTGAGCTAGAGCACAGAAATCCAGTCATGATTCCAAACCATTGTCCGAATAATTCTCCCTCTGCCGCGTGTTCCCAAACTGTGAGTTATTAATAACACACCAGAACCTAGAGGCCCTCGCTGAAATCAGGGCTTCCTTGTCCCCAATGCTACACAGAAAGCCCCACATGAGGACCACATTGTGTCAGGTGCTGCACAGACCCCAACCGAGATTAGAGCCACATTGTCTGCAAAAAAACATACTGAGAGACGGCCTCTGTCCCAAAAACCTTACAATCTACTGTTTGGGAGGGGAAACTGAGGCACAGAGAAAGGAGGTGGCTTGCCCAGGGTAGGCCCAGCCAGAACCCCAATGTCCTGACTCCTACCCCAGGTGCTACCCACTGAACCACATCAGTCCCGGCTGGGGCTTGATCCAGAACGACTCCATTCAGCCATTTGGACAGGACGCAGGATCCTCCTTCACTGTGTGTGTGTGCGGGGGGAGGGGGGGCTGTGCAGCCCAGGAGTGTTTCGAAGCTCTGCTGATTCCCAGGCTTGTGTCAGTAGCTAGGACCAAAAATCAAGCCCAGACTTTTGCCAGCATCTGTAGGAAATGGATTCCCCCCCGCCCCGCCCCTGTTTGAAAGGGCTGGTGCCCCTCCCTGCTCACACTGCCCATCACTACTAACACATCATCTGTCAGAAGCGGTGATTATTTTTCCTCCTCCAAATGGTGCGTGTTCTGGAGGCCTGGTCCAAACCCGGCAATATTATAGCCCAAGGCACAGAGGCATTGTGGAATAACCACCCTGAGTGCTGTGACATTCTAGAGTTGTGTCCAGAAACACAGGGCTGGTCCAGAGCAGTCATACCAAGCACTACCACATTCCAGATACAATAATGTGGTGGGTCTGGAGTCCCAGTCCAAACGCTGCGGGATTCTAGAGTCACAGCCCCCAGTAACATGGCTTTCTAGAGCAATGACGCAAAATGTGTGCTCTTTCTAGACACTGGTATTCTTGAGTATTTGCCCCCAAATCCTGGGTGTTCTAAATTAGCTGCCTGAAACACTACAGTCCACCTAGGCTGCCTGGCCTGATTGTCTAGTCCGAGCTCTGTATTCGTTTAGCTGGAATATAGGGGCCCAAAGGCGTTAACTTAACCCAGGCCGTGTCTCACATTAGACAAGGTTCGGAGGCTGCTATCCAGAGACCTCCCTCTGTTCGGTCCCGTGGCAAACACCCCATTACAAAGCCTTCACACCTTTTTGTAAAGATAAAGAAGAGAAGGGAAAGCAGTGACTGCATTGGAGATGTGAAGTATTACGCAGGGTTTTTGTTTTCACACTAGCCCTGGGTCCCTGTCCCTGGTGATGGAGGGAAGGTTTAGATGGAAACCCCCTTGTTTGACAGTCTCTGAAACGGTAATAACTGGGCTGTGGAGCAGCACCCATTCAGCCAAGGGCTCTGGTAGACCCAGGACTAGAACAGTTGGCTTCTGAGTCACAGGGCAGCGTGCTGCCCCTGGGCTGCATTGCCCCCACTTTTTTCTAGAGCCAACCTCCAAAATGCTACGGCTCTCATCTCCTGGGTCATGTTATTGCATGTATGTACCATGCCGGGTGATCCCTGACCGCACCCCAGTGCAAACACGAACAAAGCGCCACTGTGTTCTAGAGCCGGGCTCCAGAATGGTGCGGCGTGTTCTAGATTGACACGGAAATGATGTGGGCTAGAACAATGCCAAAATACTGTTCCGATCTAGGTTCTAGGGGCTTTTGTCCTAATAGCCTAGATCAATGAGCCACACAGTCTCGGGTGCTAGAACATGAGTCCAAAGGGTCACTGGGTTCTTGAGCAAGTGCCCCAAATGCTGCTGAGTCTGGATCACTGGTCTGAGAAGTGTAGGTGTTCTAGAGCCAGGGTCCAGCACTGGTGCCCACTAGCGTCGGAGGAGCTGCTTTACCCATGGCAGGGTTAAAAGACAGACCCAGGCACCAACTCTCCTGGGAGACTCGGGTTGTTTCTTTCCTTCATTTTTCATCTTTTTCTTTGCCTCTTTCTTTCCCGTTTTGAGGGCGAGGCACCTCCAGGGCTCCAGTCTCTGTTACACTTGGGTCAGCCCCCAGCCCTCGGCCCTAACCCCATCCCGACCCTCCCCACTTTGCTCAAAACACCCAGGGAATTTACCAAGGATTTAAAAGCTTCCCACGCGGACAAACTCCAAGCTGATCAATGCCAGACACGCTGGCTCCTTCCCTGCCTGGCAGTCCTGCAGCTGTTTCCCGCACGCCAGGCTGGGGCAGCTGGGACCGCCGGGGGATGGCCTTGGGGGGCCGGCAGGGAAGCAGGGGGGAGGTCAGAGGGATCTCAGCCCCTGGGGCCCGGAGCTGATGGGAGGGGGGCTCATTCCCAGCACCGAGGGGTTTTGCTCAGCATGACTGTCCCGGGGGATCGTGGGAGTTCTTGAGAGCGAGGCTGTGTGTGGGGCAGCACCATCCCGCCCTTATGGCTCTATTGATACCCCACCCACAGATCACCGGGGCCCCTCAGCGCTGGTATGAGGCCCAGGGCCCCAGGCTCAGGACTGAGCGAGTGCCAGCCACCCCCAGAGGCTGCTGAACATGGGCTGGGATCCAACCCCTTGTCCCAGGACAGCTCCTGCGTGTCAGGGCTGCGGGCCAGGAAATCTTTCACTTCTTGGGGCGGGTTCCTAGATCCCGACAACCCCCCCACCCCATCACAGGAGCAGATCCCAGACCCCACCAGTCCTGGGGCGTTCCCCCTTGGCCACCGCCTCCAGCGTCAGGCCACAGCTACAGACCAGGCCTGACCGGACCCCCGGCCATTTCCCTTTGGATCCGGCTGGTGCCTGCCTCACTGGGCCGGCAGCCTGACAGTGAAGCGAAGGCACCACCTGCTGGCCACGGGGGGAGTTGCACTGGTGCCATTTCACTGCCTCCGGGCTGTGTTGGGGGGCAGGGGGGTGAGTGCTGTATGAATCGGGCCCTACCAAATTCACATCCATTTGGGTCAATTTCACAGTCATGGGATTTGAAAAATAATAAATGTCATGAGTTCAGCTATTTCGCTCTGAAATGTCAGGGGTTGTAATTGTAGGGTCCTGGCCCAAAAGGAGTTGTGTGTGGGGGTCTCAAGGTTATTGTCTGGGGGGGTTGTGGTGCTGCTACCCTTACATCCGCGCTGCTGCAGGTGGGGCGCTGCCTTCAGAGCCGGGTGCCCGGCCAACAGCCGCCGCCCTCTGGCCCCCTAAAATAACCTTGTAACACCCCGCAACGCCCCTTTGGGTGAGGACCCTACAATTACAACCCCTGACATTTCAAATTGGGAGAGTGGTTTGAGCATTGGCCTGCTAAACCCAAGGTTATGAGTTCAGTCCTTGAGGGGGCCATTTAGGGATCTGGGGCAAAAAAAAATCTGCCAGGGAACAGTACTTGCTCCTGATAGTGAAGGCAGGGGACTGGACTCAATGACCTTTCAAGGTCCTTCCAGCTCTATGAGATAGGCATATCTCGATACATTTGAGAAATGCTGGTCTCCCCCATGAAATCTGTATAAACCAGATTTCACAGTCTGAGATGCATTTTTTATGGCCATGAATTTGGTAGGGCCCTAAGTATGTGTGTACAATGCGATAAACCCAGCTCTGCTGGTGCCCCTCAACCCCAACCCGCAGCCTCCTGCTAGCCCAGTCCTGAGCTCCCCCCCAGTTCTGTTGGTGCCCACCTCTTTCTCTCCAAAAAGTGCCCATCATAGTGGTATATGGGTTCTCCCTCTCCCCTGCATCCAACCCATCATGCCAGGCATCTGGCGCAAGGGGGTGGGGGAGCACGCCAGGCCTAGGGGCCAGGGGCTCCTCCCTTCAGCAGAGTGAGATTAACTGGCAGAGCTGACAAGCTGTCAGCAGGGCCGGCACGCCCACTAGGCGCCCCTAGGCGGTCGCCTAGGGCACCAAGATTTGGGGGGCGGCGGGCAGCTGCCTCCCGGCTCCCCGCTCAGCGGGGAGCCACGGGGAAGCTGCCGCAAGCCGCCCCGCTGCCCCCCCGCTCAGCGCCTGAGCGCGGAGCCATGGGGCAGCCGCTGCGAGCCACACCGCTGACCCGGGCTCCCCGCTCAGCTTCCGCGGGTCACGGGTGGGGGTGGGGGGCTAAGCACCCGCGGGCGGGGGGAGGCTGAGCTCTCGCAGGCAAGGGAGCTGGCTGGGGGGGGCGGCATTGTGGGAGGGTGAGGCTGAGCTCCCGCGGGCAGGGGAGCTGGTTGGGGGTGGCGGCATTGAGGGAGGGGGAGGCTGAGCTCCCACGGGCAGGGGAGCTGGCAGGGGAGCCATTGCGGGGGGGCGCAGGGCTGGTGCAAGGAAGTTTCGCCTAGGGCGCGAAACTTCCTTGCACCGGCCCTGGCTGTCAGGTGGGCAGGGATCCCCGGCCTCAGCCCCTGCTCCCCCCGGCCAGCTGGGGGCCAAACGGGAGCTGGGGAGGGAGCCTGGTGATGGATCCAATCGATCGCGGCTGCTCCGGGGCTGCTCACTCCGACAGCTCCGTGAAGAGGGGAGGGGGCGGGTGCCTGCCTGTCAGTGGTGTGACGAGCCCCCCACCCCGTTTGTCTGGGGTTTGTCTCTGTCTGTCCATCTGCTTTGGACAGCAGCCTCCTCGGGGGGCTGGGCAGGGGCCAGCTGGCTGGAGTGGGGGGTCACCGACGCTGGCTCTTCCCAGGCTTGATCCAAGCCCCGGAGTTTGGCCTGGTCTGGGTTAGACGGTGCCTGGTAGCAAAGTGTGCAGCTGTCTGTCCCCCTCCACATCCGTCTGTCCATCCCTCCACCCACCCCATCCCTCCATCCACACCCCTCGGTCCTAGGGTGACCAGACGTCCCGTTTTTTTGGGGTTTTTTTGCTTGGACAACTCTGCTTCGGCCGGTTTTGTTTTGTTTTTTTGGTCCCCATCCATCCATCCATCCATCCATCACCACTGATCCCATCCATCCCTCCATCCATATCTCTCGGTCCATTTCCACCCCATCCATCCATCCCCACTGACCCCATCCATCCATCCACACCCCTCTGTCCATTCTTACCCCGTCCATCCATCTATCCCCTCTATCCGTCTTCAAACAACCCCACCCATCCCTACCCCTCTCTATTCATCTTCACCAACCCCATCCATCCCTCCATCCACACCCCTCGGTCCTAGGGTGACCAGATGTCCCAATAAAATCGGGACTGTCACGATTTTTAGTTCTTTGTCCCGATATCGGGGCTTCTGCCAGTTTTTTTGTTTTGTTTTGTTTTTTGCTTCCCCCATATTTTGTCGCTTTAATCTGGTCACCCTACTCGGTCCATTCCGACCCCATCCATCCATCCATCCATCCATCACCACTGACCCCATCCATCCATCCCTCCATCCACACCCCTCGGTCCATTCTTACCCCATCCATCCATCTATCCCCTCTATCCATCTACAAACACCCCCACCCATCCCTACCCCTCTCTATTCATCTTCACCAACCCCATCCATCCCTCCATCCACACCCCTTGGTCCATTTCCACCCCATCCAGCCATCTATAAAAAACCCTACCTCTATTCATCTTCAAACACCCCGACCCATTCCCACTGACCCCATCCATCCCTCCCTCCATCCACACCCCTCGGTCCATTCACACCCCATCCATCCACTCTATCCATCTTCAAACACCCCCACCCATCCCTATCCCTCTATTCATCCCCACTGATCCCATCCATCCATCTCTCCAGCCACACCTCCTGTCCATCCCCCACCCCATCCAATCCATCCCCTCTATCCATCTTCAAACACCGGGGGGGAGGAGGGATAGCTCAGTGGTTTGAGCATTGGCCTACTAAACCCAGGGTTGTGAGTTCAATTCTTGAGGGGGCCATTTAGGGAACTGGGGCAAAAATTGGGGATTGGTCTTGCTTTGAGCAGGGGGTTGGACTAGATGACCTCCTAAGGTCCCTTCCAACCCTGAGATTCTATGACTCCTACCCATCTCTATTAATACTCACCAGAATCCCATCCATCCCTCAGTCCATTACCATCCATCTTCAAACACCCCCACCCATCCCTACCCCTCTATTCATCCCATGGGCGGTTCTAACAATTTTGCCGCCCCAAGCAGTCACCGCCAAATTGCCGCGGCGGTGGGAATGGCTGCAGACCTGCCACCGAATTGCCGCCACAGGACTCGGACTGCTGCCCCATTCTCGATGCCGCCCCAAGCACCAGCTTGGAAAGCTGGTGCCTGGAGCCGGCCTGATTCATCCCCACCAACCCCCTCCTTCCCCCACCCACCCCATCCCTCCATCCACATTCCTTGGTCCATCCCCCACCCATCCATCCATCCCCTCTATTCATCTTCAAACACCCCCACCCATCCCTATCCCATCATTCCCCCCTCCCCTCCATCCACATACACCTCTTCTTTCCATCCCCCGCACTCTCTATCTATCCATCTGTCTAGCCTGCACCTAACCATCTATTTAGCTACCCCACTTGTTCAGATTCGTTGTCCCAAGCCCAAGACGTGGTAAAGGATAATAGCGCTTCCCTAATCCCTTTCCTCACTACACCTCCCAGCCTTCACACACACAAAGAGGTGAAGTCTCACAAACCCCGAGAGGTGGGTCCAGGTATCAATTCTTCCAGCATTTAAATCCAGCCACCTCTGGAGTGGGACATGGTAGCTGTGTAAGTCACACAGCAACTCTGCATGGTTTGCCCAGCATTGAAATGCAGCTGTGTCTGGGGAGTGGCACAGCAGGTGTGTAACAGCCACACAGTAAGTTCCACAGGGGTTGCTCGCCTAGCTCCATATGGGGTGGGGCTTGGCATTTGCTGATCGGCCACACAGCAGACCAGGCAGGCAGCGAAGAAGAACCCTGGATCCAGCCCACCCTGCAGGAGGGGGAAGTAGGGGAGGCAGACTGGAGTCACTGGAGCTCGGCTGAGGCCCCTTAGCTCAGGGTCTGACACTCAGAGAAGAAGCCGGGGGGTGGGATGCTGTGAGCCAGTAGGGGGCACTCTGCTCTCTGACGGGAGTGCTCTGTGGATGCCCCTGGATCCCAACCCACAGCTTTCTCCCCACCCCCCTGGCTTTAAATCTCATCCGATGGCTGGCACCTCCAGGTGCTGCATGTTCTGCCCCCTGCTCCCAACAGCGCCCCCTAGCACCTGGCTCCCACCAAACCCTGCAGGAATGTAACGCCCAGTCCCATATGGCCTATAGTGCCCAGGCTCCACCCCCTACAATCCTGCCCCACCCAGACTTCCCCGTCTATGCCTCATCTCCCCTTCTGATTGGTCAGACTCTCCTCCTCCCTCCTCCCGCCTTATTCGTCCAAGCGCCCTGTCTGGTTATTGGCCGTCTGGGTCCCAAAAATTGACGCCCGCTCTAATTGGTTGCATCCGGCTCCCGCCAAGGACGGACTGGGGAAAGCCGATTGGCGAATGAGGGGAGGGGCGTGGCGCTTGGCAGGAAGTGAGCGGGCCAGGCGGGCATTGGTCCCGGAGCGAAGTGCGGTGATTGGCGGGACGGTGTGGGGCAGAGGTGGGGATTGGCGGAGGTGAGCGGGTGACGCGCGGTGATTGGCCGGCGGTGCGCGCGCGGGCGGCGGGGCCGGTTTCTGGCGAGGGCCGGCGGGTTCGGGTCCCGGCGGCGGCGGCGGCATGTCTCGCGTGTCGGTGCTGGGGGTGTCGGTGCTGGAGAACCCGAGCCCGTTCGGCCGCCCGCTGCGCTTCCAGGTGCAGTTCGAGTGCGGGGAGGCGCTTCCGCACGGTGAGTCCGGGACCCCCCCCCCCCCCGGCCTCTCCCTAGCGACCCCCAGCCCCTGGCAACGGGGCTCCCCGGCTGCCCCCCGGATCCTTCCGGGTCCGGCCCTGGGACCTATGCGGCCTGGGAGCTCCCCCCCCATCGGTCCCTGCCCCCCACTCCGGTGACGGGGGGGGGTTGTTCCCCTCACTCCTATTCTGCGCTGGCCTGTAGCGAGCCCCCCACCCGCACTGGTGGCGGGGGGTGAAGGGGGCGGGGCCCCCATCTGGCTGGGGGGAGGGCGGCGCTTTGTGGGACGGGCCCTTGCCCCCACCCACCTCGCCCCCCGGGTCCATGGCAGGGGACCTGCCCTGCGGGGTCGGGGTCGGATCTCAGGGCGCCTGGCTGAGGAGTCGAGGGTGCCCGGGGGGGGGGGGTAGATACACCTGGTTCGGGAGCCAGGACTCCTGGGTTCTGTTCTCTGCCACTGACGTGCTGGGCGCTCTTGGGCGAGTCCCTCCCCCAGCTCCCCAACGGGGGAGGGAGCCGGTGCTAGCCCAGCCCTCCTGGGGGTTGTGGGGATTAACTAGCTCTTGTCTGCAAAGCGCAGGCAGCGGGTGAAGTGCGGTAGAAACGCCTGGGTCGGGTCCTTGGAGGCCTCCAGAGAGGTGTAAATGCCTAGACAGGAGCTAGACGTGGCCACTCTGGCAGAGTGAGTGGGAGGTGAAAGCAGGTGCCTGTGAAGGAAACCCCGTCACGTTCTGCATCTGATCTCCACTCAGCAGGCTGCAGAGAGCTCTTTGGCGTTAAAATAACTTAGCCGAACCATCCTGATTAATCCTGCCAGCACAGCCATGCCCCCTTACCAGTGGGGATGAGACTCTGACCTGGCTGCCCCAAGGAATTCTGCTTGCAAATTTCTGTTTGCCTGGTGCCAGTTTGTATAAACATCAAGGCTTAAATGGTACATGATGCCCTAATTAGGAGAGGTGCTGCTGAGGGTGAGAATCGCATGTGCCCAGCATTTCTGAAAGGCAGGCCACCCACAGCTTGATTCTGTGGCCAGAGAATCCTTCTGGTCTGGAGACTCCTAGGTGCAGAAACATCTCCCTTTCACAGATCATAGTGTAGCCAGAACTAGTTTGGATCAATCTTCCTGGGTGGACTATTTGCCAGCGATAAACACGTGAATGAGACATTACTTACCACAGCGAAGCAATGGTGCTGAAAGGTAGAATATTGGCAGTGATTTTTCCAGTTCTTTGTGTGCCCTTCTCCACTAAGATTTCCCATCAAAAGACCCTAAACCCCTCCTGCCCCTTCTTAAAACAGCCCATCAAGGAAAATGGCCCTTAGACTGCAGCTTTAGAACCATTGTATTAAGAGATCTGAATACTTCTGAGGCATCTCTGGGAGGTTGGCTCCTCTCTCTGAAGAAAGGAGCCCAGGGGTCAAAGAGAAACTTTCCGAAGGGTGTGAGGATAATGCGAGACGCAAGACACCAGACTGCAGAGCGGTATTGTCACGAAAGCGTAGCTTGCAAAGCCCTTTATGGCCTAAGCTGTGAGCCTCTTAACTTTAGGGGGTGTCAAAGCTGTGGAGTGGCAGCAGCCAAATCTCTCTGCTGTCTTTGGGGCTGAGACATTGGCATGTCTCATTGGCTTTACGGTTTGAAAATAGGCTGTTTGCAGAGTCTGAGCACAGCCCTGCTGAGTGGGGGCAGCAGGAGTGCTGACAAGCTGTTAGCCTCGGAGAAGATGGACGGTCCATCATCCAGATAGGGGCGGCACCACCCGCTGCATAGCCTGCCTTGCTCTGCGGCTTGCCCTGTGTGGGGATCTTTCTCCAAACAGGAAGGGCCATGCCGCTCTGGGAAACCTGTCTGCAAATCAATTGGATAAACTTTCCAGTGCACTTGGGGGAAGCAGGGGCGGATTGGCCTTCCATCAGACTGAAATTCCTCGCTCTTAGGGGCTTGTGTGGGATCGTCCCCCGCCTACTCTCTATTCTGGGAAGGGGGCTACAGCTCGTTGGGGGTTGAGGGTATATGCAGCAGTTTGTTCCTCAAGGAAGGCTTCCCTGCGTTAGTAAACTACTCTAGCCTATTATGTAACCTCTGGCTAATGCATCCCCTCTCTTGTAAATTACACAGCTTCTGTATGTGAAAAGCTGCTGTTTCTGATTTGTTTTGAGAATACTACATATCCCCCTTAATCCGAACTCCCCCTGCTGTGTGGCATCGCTCTGCCTGGCAAAGGCCGCCCTGATCCAGTCTCCTGGGAAGTATTTACATGTTACGTAGCACGCTTCCCTCTGGAGTGGAAGTGGAAACTACCCCGCCCCACACACACTTCTAGCTTGATGTCTGTGCTTGGGGGCATAGGCCTGGCATTAGACACACTTGAGCGCCTCTTAGGTTTGGGTACCAGGCTTTGGCAAAAGAAGGCAGATTCTGCTCGGAGCTGAAACTCATCCCTTTGAATAGACAGCTTGGCAACCCTAGTGCCAGTGCCTGTATTCAACAGAGTGCTGATTGAAAACTATAGTTGAGCTTAATATAAATGGAATTAAGAACACCCCCACAGGAGGTAACATGGCCCAGGGCCCCATTGTGTCAGGCGCTGTACAAACAACAAAAAAGAAGGACCCAGCCCCAAAGAGCTTCTGATGCAAGTATCAGACAAAGAACAGCAGATGGAACCGGACAGACAGATGGGGGCTTGCAACGAAACCATTCTGACCATAAACCGGTGCAGCCTTGAGTGCAGACAATGCTTAAGAAGATCCCTTGGCCTTGGGTCATAATCAGGAAATCTCTCCTGAGCTTTAATGAGCAAAGTTTGCTCTTCGTAGCAGAGTCTGGCTCCATTCCCAGTGGGGCTGCACCTGTCGGAGTCTCTGGTCGGTGTTTTGGTCTCACCTCTAGCCAAATGGTCTCCCATCTCGTGGTGGTGGTCTACAGGATCTAACCTTCTGGGGTCCTCTGTGATCCCTATCCCTGGAAGAAATGGGTTGGCAGGAGGAAGGGAAGGAGCTTGCAGCTCAGTGGATGGTTTCATGTTTGAGGGGTTTTCTGGGGACTCAGGAGATCAGAATTTGGTTCTGGGCCATGCCACAGAGACTGTTGGATCTTGGGCAAGTCACTTAAGCATGCCGTGCCTCAGTGTCCCTGTAAAAGGGCATAATAATCCTTCCTTGTCTGCTTTGTGGTGGTGTCCTAGCGGATCTGGGCAGTGCCCAGCACAAAGGGGTTGGAGTTTGTCGGTGGCTGTGAGATGCTGATCATTAAGTTCTGGATGGGGAACCGATGGGGAATACAAGAGTTGGGGTCAGACGGTCACGTTGGTGTAAATCTGGGTGTTGTGCTCAGTTGTGCTTGCATAAATCCGGAGCAGAATTGGTTCCCCAGCATTACTCCAGGGCTGCTGCCGATTCTCACTGTGCTTCCCTTCCCTTTCAGACCTGGAGTGGAAGATCATCTGTGTGGGCTCTGCGGAGAGCGAGGAGTATGACCAGGTGCTCGACTCCGTGCTGGTGGGGCCTGTCCCAGCGGGGAGGCACATGTTTGTGTTTGAGGTAAGAGGCAGCTGCCGGAGACATGGGTGGGGCTAGAGGGCCTGGCCTGGGGCTAGGAAGTGACTGGATGGGCGAAATGCAACCAAAGCAGCTAGGGACCCTCAATCTGTGGCAGCATTTTTGGGTGGGGAGGCGGGGAATGGGCAACACCTTGTTATGGTGGTGAAGACCCTTCCGAGTGTGATGTCTGCAGAGAGCAATGTTAACCGGCAGGAATCAGGAAGCGAATTTTTATCTCCTAGTGTGTTCAGGGTCATTTTTTTCCTTCCTCTTAAGCATCAGGGATTGACCACAGCTGGAGACGGACTGTGGACAGGGTGGGCTGGTACCCTGAGGGGGTATAGAGAATTCTTTCTCAGATGCTTGCTGGTGGGTCTTGCTCCTGTGCTCAGGGTCACACTGACCTTCAGGTTTGGGGTCAGGAAGAAATCTCCCCTTCCCCCCCCCCCGCACCCCTCCAGATTGGCAGGGACCTTGCTGGTTATTCGCCTTCCTCTACAGTGCGGAGCGGGGCTCCCTGCTCGGCTCATCTGGTTAGATCTCACTAAATCAGTTCCCGGTCATTGCGGGGGCCTTGGCATTGCTAACACCTCAGTCCCTCCTGTTTTCTCCCTGTGGCATTCAACCATAGTTTGGTCTGAGCCGAGCAGTTGGGCTTGGTGATGGGGAGAACGTCATACAGGGTGATCTGGTCGTCCCTTCTGGCCTTAAAAACTCACCGATGTGCCTGGCTCTGGTCCCACTCTGACGTGCTCTCGATCTTCCCCCAGGGTGGGGATGTCGCTTCCTTTCCAGGCCGAAGCCCCCAACCCCAGCCTGATCCCTGAGAGCGACGCGGTGGGGGTGACGGTGGTGCTCATCACCTGCACTTACCTGGGCCAGGAGTTCATCCGCGTGGGCTACTACGTCAACAACGAGTACACAGACCCCGAGCTGCAGGAGGACCCGCCCCTGAAGCCAGACTTCTCCCAGGTACGAGCAGCTGGCAGAGGGGGGCTCTTGACTCACGCCCTGCCCCATCCATGGGGTCTTTGTAAGGGGCATCTTGGGCCTTCTGGGCAAGGAGGCTCTTGCCACTGCAGAGCCCTGGTCTGACCCAGCTCCTCGCGGGGTGGGATCAGGGAGCTCTCTGACGCTTTGAGCCCTACTGTGGCATTTCAAGCTCTTGGTCCCTGCCTGGCTAGGGAAAGGGTTAGGCTCAAGGTCCCTGGGTAGGGGACTGGGAGTCAGGGCACCTGGGTTCCCTTCCTGGCTCTGCCACTGATTCACTTGTATGCCCTTGCCCACGTCGCTTCTCTGCTACCCCGTGCCTCAGTTTCCCCCATGTACAGCAAGGCTGCTGGTACTTTAGACCTTTAGTAAGCTAAGGAAGAAAAGCCTTGACTCCTGGTTATATCCCAGCGCTGTCCTACCCTCCCATCTCAACTGACTCAGGCCAGGGTATGCCCAGGGGCAGGGAGGGAAGTGATTTCATCTTTCCCCGTAAGATGAAATCCCAGCAAGGGCCCCTATGGCCAGCTGGCTGGCTGGAAATTCTCCAGCATCTCTCTCCCCATAGGGTTCTCCTATCCAGGCTGGGGGGCTGCTAGGTGTCTGTAGCCCCCAGGTTGCTGTATAACAAGCCCTGCAGCTGTCTGACTCCTCCTCCCCCTGCTTAGCTGCAGAGGAACATTCTGGCCTCCAACCCCCGTGTCACCCGCTTCCACATCAACTGGGACGGCCCCAGCGACCAGATGGAGGACATCGAGAACGTGGACCCGGAGCCTGAGGGCGTGCTGTCTGCCAGCTGCACCTCAGCCAAGGGGCCGGGCACTGCCCTTGGCATCCTGCCTGAGAACTCCATGGACTGCATGTGATCTGGGGCACGGCCACACCTAGACATGGGAGCCCAAGGACACCGCCACTGTGTGGGGAGGGGGATCTGACTGGCTTCAAAAAGGCTGCATCCAAATACCACCGTCAGCAGGGAAACCTGGATATGTTCTAGGGGGTAACTAAAGGGTTAACGCCTCTCCCTTACCAAGGGAGAGTCTGACTGCGGGGGTGTTAGGGAATGATCTGTGAGGGGACTGGGGCACCTGCTTTGCAGCTGGGCTAGGGAGGAATGGGAGCTGTAGGTCTGCCGGGCTCCTCCCCCCACTTGCTCTGTCTCTTCTGGCTCTGTAGGAATCACCCTAGACAAGCACTTAGTCCCACCCACCCACCCACCCTGCATCAGGCCATCTGCTCAGGGAGCCCCTGGGGCTTGGGTGGCTTGCTGGGAATGTGAGCCAGCTCCCTTGGCTTGTCTCTGGACACCATCCCCACCCCTGCGCTGACCCAGCTCTGCTCCTTCCAGGGCTGCTGCCACCATGACATGCACCTGCCTGGTATCGCTGGCCGTCAGACCCCTCCTTCACTGGCTCTAGCTGGACAGTCGTATGCTCTCCCCTCTGGGGCCATGCTGCGCACTGTGGCTTTGCAGCGCTGCTGCTGCTGCCCGGGGGTTCCTCCTCCTGGGAGCATCCCAATAATTCTAGCGCTGCTCCCTCCACCTGGACAATTGAAATACCCTTCTCCTCCCCCCCCCCCCCCCCCCCACTCTCCCCCCCCACCCCTCCCCGGGTGGGGATCAGACAGCGTCTCATCCTAGCCGTGGCACATCGTGATTCTACCAGCTCCTCTGGGGCACAACTCCCTCCAGCGTCTCTCCTGTATACGGCCCTTCCTGGGGTGAAGGGGCACCAACGTACAGGGCCCTTCTTATCCCATAGCTTGACCTCGGGTGGGGGTGTGCACAGCACTGTGTCGCAAAGAGCCGTCGGATCTGCATTAGGGTGTGTTAGAATCAGAGCCCTCCTGATGGATCGACTTCCGTCCTTCGCCCTCAAGAAGAGCCTCTGATAACACCACACTGGCAACAACTACTGGTCTGGTGTGTTGTGCTAGGAAACCCGCTTCTGTTCCACTAGACTGATCCATCGCTCTTCGAGCAACATCTGCAGCCTGATCCGGAATGGAGCATGCTCCCGCTTAGCCGGCTGTGGGAGGGAGATCCTATTCGCTCTCTAGAGTAAATGGCCAATTACAAACCCAGCTGGGATCTTGAGCGCTCCACCGGCCTTCATGGGGGGAAAGAGAGACGATTTGGGGGAATCGCTAGTTCAGTTCTGTTCCGAAGTGCCCTGTTCTGACCTTGTCCGTTTCCCTCTCTGATGTGGTAGGAGTATTCTTTGCATATGTGGTTGTTTTTTAACTATTGAAAGTGTCTTAAGTCAACGTAGGAATAAAGCTCTTGGAACGATGTCACGGTGCTTCTGGCTGGGGGCTATGCCAGCAGCGTTCTTCAGAGGCAGCATGGGCCGATACGGTCTGTCAGCCGGTGAGTTGTGACCTTGGGGCTGGGGGTCCTGAGACATTGATCAATTTTATTGCCGTCTAAAGCAAAGAGAATCTCACTCCCTGACAGCCCATGTATCTGTTCTCTTCAAGGTAAGTATCCTGCCAGCCTCTCCACGCACATGCAGGCTTAGCATTATCACTGGTGCTTTTTAAAAAAAATTATTTATAGTCAACGTGAGAGGGGGAGGGAGTCGTGAACATTTTTAACTTCAGGTAAGGGGTTGCCAACCTGCAAAGTGTGAGAAATGGGTGTGGTGGATGGGACACGAGTCCTGGGGTCTATTCCTAGTCCTGCCACTGACTCTGTGTGAATTTGGCAAGTCCCTTGCCCCTCTGTGCCTCAGTTTCCCCTCCCACTCTGTCTGTTTAGACTGTGAGCACTATGGGGTAGGGGCTGTCTCACTCTGTCTGTGCAGCCTCTCAGTTGAGACTTCTAGGCTCCACAATAACGCAGCCTGCGGAGGCCTGGGCATGTGTCTTCTTGTATGCTTTATCCATCAGCAGCCAAGCGTGTTCTGCCTGTGTCTCCCAGGCTACGTTTCAGGTCCTGCCTAGGTGGGAGAACTGGCGAAAGGCTCATCACAAGAGGGAAAGGTGAGCTGTGTCCACACTGGTGTTACTGTCACTGGTGCAAATCTCAAGTACAGGGGTGTAAAGTAGTTGTGCAAATCATGTCCAGGGGGTGGATTCTCCCTTAAAGCTGTGCTTTGTGTAGTTGCTAGTGCACGGGGAGTGTAAAAATGTTACTAAATTAACATGCAGTGGTGGTGTAGCCATGTTGGTCCCGGGATATTAGAGAGAGAGACACACACACGGTGGGTGTGGTAATATCTTTTATTAGATCGGCTACTGCTGGTGAGAGAGACAAGCCTTTGAGCCACATGGCATCTAGAGCTCGGTGTGGCTCGAAAGCTTGTCTCTTTAACAGAAGTTGGCCCACTACAAGGTATTACTTCACCTACCTACCTTGTCTCACTAAATTAAAATGGCAATGACCCGTCCCCAGCTCACACTGGTGTACATGCCAGGCGAAGGCTAGCAAGGTGCACCAGCTTAACTAGATTTGAAATCTATCTATCATTAAACCAGGGGATACCTCTAATTTGCCAACGTTCCGGCACCAGCTAAACCTGTCTGAGTGAGGCTTAAACTGGTTGAAGTGTGTCTACATTAGCGGTTTGCATCAGTTTAACCAGATCATTTTTAAATCTAGATGGTCTGTGTCTGAACATCTTAAAATCTTGTTCGGTGTTTGTACAGCTCCTGGTACAATTGAGCAGTAAACAGCTGTGGCTTTCTAGTGCATGGTCAGACAACATCTCATCCTGGGTATGTGATCCCAGCATAGACAAGACCTTAAACTGTGTCAGACCCTTTGGTGTGTTGTAAACACCTACAGAACATCAATGACACCTCCATCGAGGAAGCATTCCTTTTGAAAGTCTCCTTCTCAAGAGGCTCCGTCACAAACTTTTCTCTGATCTTCAATCAAAACCAGGGGAAGCCCCAGCTGAATGTTTCTGATTATTTCTAAGGCTTAAAAAAAGAACAAGCAGTAAAACTTCTAACTTCTCAAGCCTGACTTCTCCATCAAAAAAAGAAACGCGCCTGATTTTATATGGATCCTTTCAAGGTCACCTTTGTATTAAAGCTCTGGCTGAGTCTAGTAAACATGACGAAACTCTGTGCTAGAGGATTTTTGGAACTTTCTCTGATGCTTTGCTTCAGCCATGAAGCTGTAAACGAAACTCTCTTTGGGTGCCTGAGGGAGGATTTATGGACAAGCATCCATTTTTTCCCATTCTTACTTTTTTTTCTCGCATATCTTTCCAATCACGCATGCCCCTACCCTCAGGGATTTCCTGTTGCAATTAACAAGCTTGTTTTCCAGCAAGGGAGAGGACTGGTACCACCCTCTACACAGCAACAGACCACACTAGCTGAGTGTATTAAAAAGGTTAGTTGGCTTTCTCTGAAGCATCGGATATCACAGCAGGAGCTGAGATGGGCTTAATTATCTACTCTGCTATAGGAACTAATGAATCATGCTGGCTACTGACAAACAGTTGCTGTGGACCAAAAGAAGGCCTTGATCCTATGTATGCATCTTTCTGGCCAGATGGTGTCCCTGGGAAGTGCGTGCGAGGACTGAGGAAGGATAGACTAGCAGTTAAGACACTGGACTGGGATTCAGGAGATCAGAGTCAGTTCCTGGCTGTCGGTCTCTCTCTAACCTGGGTAAAGCAGGATCAGGAGCTACCCCCCTGCCTGGCTAGTGCTGAGTGTGGCCTCTTTACACTGAAAGGGGAAAGCAAGTATTAACAGGCCCTCTCTGCTGGAGGCCTCATATTCTACCTCTGCCCTCTCGTGCCTGGTGGGGAATGTGAAACAGCAGATCCTCAGTTTGCCAAGGCTGGTGGAGACTTAAACAGTGATGGCTCATGAGACTGCAACTTGGGCAGTAGTTCTCCCAGCTGATCTCCCTGCCTGAAATTCCTTACTCACCAATCTCTGCTTGGATCGCTCCTTGCTGCAGTTCTCCTCCCACATGATTGTGAGGGATGTAGGCTGGCAGGGCACCCTGCCCTACCCACCGATCTCTGCACCCATCGTTCACTTGAGCCAGGCCCCTAGAACATCCGCAAATGAAGAGAGGGCCTGAGTTGATGGGAGTTTGTTCCCCATGCTGCCTCCACTATGCTTTGCATCAGGCCTTCAGTGAGCAGCCGCCAGGAGCTACCAAGCCCTGACAGAGGAGGAAAATTGCTGCCTTTTGTTGTGTTTGCGGTTTGTTTTGATCTTGTCTAATGGGAATCACGCCGGTGGCACCGAACCAGCCCTCCAGCACAGGAGGAGCGGCCTGAGCCCTTAATCAAATGCTTATTTACCAATCTGAGCCTAGTCCCCAACACTGCAATTTCCTTTGGCAGGCAAGCAGCAGCCAGGAACTCCCAGCAAGGCAGGGAAAGTGCATTTCCCCTTCTTGATGAGATCTCTGCTTGCATCTCTTCCTTCCCTGACTCTTTCGTGGGATCAGACCCATGGTCCATACAACCCGTTTTCCTGATAAGCAGCTTGATGCTGGCCTAAGAGGAAGGTGGACGTACCCTGCACTGATGGCATGACCAAATCATCCTCTGAAGTTGCAAGACTTAGAGGCTAGCGCATGACCCTGTGGGGATTTAGATCTCTTGTTTGCTGCTTAAATTTTCTCTGTTCTCACTCTGGATAGTCTCATTAGCCACATAAATGTCTAATCTTTAAAGTAGTAATAACCTTGCTAAGCTTTTGTGCTCAATATCCAGGGGCAGTAAGTTCCCCAGCTCACGTAGGGCGTGTGCTACAGGAGAGCCAGGGAGCAGTAGTCAGGGGAAATATACAAACCTTAGGCTAATTAAGGCATGGTTCCCTGAAGACTGGGGAAGGTTGCTACAGGTTAAGTGGAGCACCTGTAGTCAATTAAGGCCCTGTCAGGAACCTAATAAACCCCCTGCTTCAGGCAGTCAGAGGAGGAGGAAGGAGAGAGGGCTGGAGCTTGGAGATGTGTTGTGAGATTTGAAAAACCAGAGAGCCAAAGTAAGGGAGACCCTGCCCCGGCAGGCAGACTCCCTCACCCTCGGTCCTTAGATGCTGGGGAAGTAACCCTGCAGGGGTTGAGAGGGGCTGGGACTTAGAGTGAGGAGCAAACCCAGCCTGCTCCCCTGCTTCCCTCTACCACCTTCCCAGGCCACTAGCCAGGCCCTCAGTGCCCAAGAGCAGGGGCAAGGGGTGGTGTTTTAGCACCTCCTCCTGCCCTGAAAAGTGCAGGACCTACCCTATGAATGTCCGCCATCTTGTCACAGGAGGAATGGAGTATTTCCTTTGATCAGTTCTGAACTTGTCACCTTTCAGTACCACAGCACGTGGTGTTTAATCTCCCCCTTTACTGCTCGACAGGTGAACCGTACAGTGGGGGTGAATGGGTTTGCTGCCTTTTCTATTTCTACTTTGTTTTTGCTTCCTGATCATCAGGCAACCAGACGGATCTTTCTCTGTACATGAGGAATGCGGGTTTTGTCTAACGTATTTTTCCTGAAAGGCAACTAGAGAACTGCCAAGAATGTCAGATTGCTGAAGCCATGCTCGGGCAACCAGACACGTGAGACGAGGAAGTGATTTCCCCCCCCCTCCCCCCCACTTGCTCAAAACTTTGTAATGCCTCTTTGACTCTAGGTCCCTATGGACACTTGGGAGGAAAGACGTCTCGGTTAGAATTTGACGTGCAGTTCCATTAAGGGCTGTGAAATCACCACACTCCTGCTGGAGGACTTAGCAGTAGCAAGTAGCCACTAGAGGGGGAGAGCTGGGGACTGTTCCCAGCCCTGGCACTGATCTGCTGGGTGATCTTGGTCATGTCATTGCTGCATTCCTGGTTCCCCACCCACCCTCTGCCCTTTCTATTTAGATGGGAAGCTTTTGGGGCCAGGGCTTCTCTCAGTAGATGATGCCCAGCACCCAGCACAATGAGGTGCTGATCTCTGAGGCCTCAAGCTGTTCCTGCTGGATGACTGATGATATTCCCAAGGAGACAATCAAGCAGGAAAACTCTCATTTAATGGGGTTTGGGTACCCCAACTTTTCACACTTCCTTCCTTCATTGTAAAGAAAGCACCCCGCTCTTTCTGGCAGGCAGCTCGCTGTTAGGGGGTCAGTCTAAAAACACTGAACATCTCTAGTCCTACAAAGATCAGACACTGCTGTGCAGGTGCTGTGAGCCTGACAACAGATCCCTTTGCAGTGTCAGGCGATCTTATTTTAGGAATAATGGAAACCGTCTGGCTTCTTAGCCAGCAGCGTGGTGCTGCTCTGATGCACAAGAGACCTGGCTGCCGTTCTCAGCACTGCTGCTGGCCGTCTGAGTGACCTTGGGCAAGTCACTGCCCTTCTGTGTCTGTTTCCCCATCTGTAAAATGGGGAAAACTTCCTTTGCAAAGTGCTTTGAGATCTATGGATGAAAGGTCTGTATAAGAGTTACGTGGTGGTATTTTATGTAGGTGATCGTTAGATGTCTGAATCTACCTTTGGAGTTTTACACTTACATTCCTATCTTACACACAGATTAGATAAAAACCCTAAATTGTCTTGTGTGACAAAGTTCCTCCTCTACCTTGGTGAGTCCTGCGCTTATTGGCGGATTTTGATCGCCTCAGAGATCTTCCCCTCTGGTAGAACCCACAGTCAAATTCCTCCTGTGTCTGATCAGGAGTTGGGAGGTTTGGGGGGAACCCGGGCCCGCCCTCTACTCCGGGTTCCAGCCCAGGGCCCTGTGGATTGCAGTTGTCTATAGGGTTTCCTGTAACAGTTACGTGCCAGCTACAACTCCCTGGGCTACTTCCCCACAGCCTCCGCCCAACACCTTCTTTATGCTCACCACAGGATCTTCCAGCAGTATGCCCTCTTACTCCCAGCCCCTAGTGCCTCTTGCTCCCAGCTCCTCACATGCAACACCACAAAGTGAAGGGAGCTTCTTTTTAAACCTCGGTGCCCTGATTAGCCAGCCTGTCTTAATTGATTCTAGCAGGTTCTTCTTAATTGGCTCCAGGTGTCCTAATTAGCCTGCCTGCCTTAAATTGGTTCCAGAAAGTTCCTGCTTGTTCTAGTGCAGCCCCTGCTCTGGTCACTCAGGGAATAGAAACCTGCTTCTCCAGTGGCCAGTAGATCTGCTTTTGACTCTTCTATTGCACCCAGCTGGCCTGGAGAGAAGAGGGAGGTAGAGGGCTGCTGCTCCCGCTGCTGGGGCTGCTGCTCATAGACTCATAGACTCATAGACTTTTAGGTCAGAAGGGACCATTATGATCATCTAGTCTGACCTCCTGCACAATGCAGGCCACAGAATCTCACCCACCCACTCCTGGAATAATCCTTTCACCTATGTCTCAGCTATTGAAGTCCTCAAATCATGGTTTAAAGACTTCAAGATGCAGAGAATCCTCCGGTAAGTGACCCGTGCCCCATGCTGCAGAGGAAGGCAAAATAACCTCCAGGGCCTCTGCCAATCTACCCTGGAGGAAAATTCCTTCCCGACCCCAAATATGGCGATCAGCTGAAACCCGAGCATGTGGGCAAGACTCACCAGCCAGACACCCAGGAAAAAGTTCTCTGTAGTAACTTCTAACATCCCATCATTGACCATTGGTCCTATTTACCACTGATGGCAATTAATTGACCTTTGACTAAGATCATGTTATCCCATCAAACCATCCCCTCCATAAACGTATCTAGCTTAATCTTGAAGCCAGTTAGGTCTTTTGCCCCCACTGCTTCCCTTGGAAGGCTGTTCCAGAACTTCACTAGGCCCTGTGCTCTCCCAGCTACTGCTCCAGCTACTCCCCTGGCTGGGCCAGACACCCCTCCCACTACTCTACTCTCTGGTTGCTCGCTAGCTGGTAACTGAACCCCCCCAAACACCTTGGTTGCCGCTGCTACTGCAGCAGCCCCTGGGGAGGGGCGTGGGGGACCCCTGCTCCAGCTGCTGCTGTGACCACCACCACTACCACCATCCGTGAGGGGCCCTGCCTGGCCACCAGACCACTGCCTGGAGTTGCTGGAGCTGCTACTGCTGTATTTGCTGCCAGGAAGCTGCTGGAACCCAGAGGAGGAAGACCCGGAAGACGGTCGGCTGCTGAGGGAGCGCAGAATCTCTGCCGTCCCCCGTGGAGGGGGCCTTCAAGAACTGAGTATCTTTTCGAACTGTGCTCTAGTGGTGGGGGTATTGACTGTGTTTGTAGGGGCACAGGGGGTGTGGTGTGGAGCCTGCCCCCAGGTTCATCTGTGCCCCCCCCAACCCCCACCACCACCGCTGCCCCCTCCACCACCTCTGCTGGCTGCTCACCATCTGCCCTGGTTCCTGCCTCTGGACTCGGCTGCTTGCTCGGCTTGCCAAGCTTGTTTCCACCCTTTGGGCCTGCAGCAGCAACCAGCCCACCATTGACTTTGTACAAGCGCACGTGGGTGCACGTGCCCCCCCCCCATTCCCACACCCCTCGCTTTGCCCTTTGCTACTTGCCCCATCTGCCCCTTACAGCTGTTTGCCCCCCACCCTTTTTTTTTGTCCCAGCCCCTTACTAGCTTCGGTTTAGTTGCCTGCCCCGACCTTTTCCCTCTACAGCCTTTGTTTTGTTTGCCCTGTCCCAGCCCTGAAGCTAACCCCTTGGTTTTCTGCCCCATTTCCAGCCTGACTGTCACCCTCCCCTGCAGCCCCCGCTTGCCCTGAGTGGCCCCTCCCCTCATGCGCCCATGCCCCCTCCCATGCGCTTGTGCCCCTCCCCTGTTTGAGTTTGACCCTATCTCACTGCACCCCCCCCCCCATGCTGTTATACCCCCCCTCCCCTAGTGCAACAAGAGGAGCCAGATTTTCCATTCTGAGTCGGTGACTGAACTCTACCCCCGCACTAGTCCTTGATAACCCCGAATCCAATCCCCACTTTTAGTGCTCTCCTCCCCTGCCTGCAGCCGAGCGGGGAGGAATGGTCACCCCAATTCCTCTCCCCCCCCACACCGCTCTCTCAGGTGTTTTCCCTTCCCTCCCTTTTCATTATGGCAGGCGACACGGCAGGGGCAGACCCTCCAGAAGACTTGGCCACCCCTCCCCCGCCTGCCCCCCCCAGCCTCTACCTCAACCGCCGCTGCCAAACCACCTGCTATTGCCCCTGCTGGGGCACCGGCAGCGGTGGCCACCGAGGTGACCTCCGCTGCTGCCACGTCCCTTGCCCCCCCCCGATTCTGGGGGAGCCCCCCCAACCGGAGGAAAGGGCCAGGGTGGGAAGAAGGGTAAGGGCCCCGCCAAAAAGGCCAGGCCCTCCATGGCAGAGGCTGCCCCTACTGCCGCGGCCCCACCACCGACCGCGGCGTCCCTCCCTGCTGTTCCCTCCACCAGCTCTGTGGGTGCCCCTCCTCCAGCCCCCAGGGTGTACGCCCAGGTGGCAGCAACCCCCGCGCCTGCCGCTATGTCGTCTCACCCGCCCGCCGCCTCTGCTACCACCTATAGCGGCCGGGGCCCCTTCCCCACCTTGACCAGGAGGCACGGCGTCCGTTGCCTCCTGGTACCCGCCTCGCCCCACGTAGAAACCTATGTGCGGGCATTGGCCAGGGTGGTGGGGCCCACAGCCATCGTAGCGGGAAGATCGTCTTCTTCCTCGCATCGGAGGCCGCGGCACAGGAGGCGGTGGAGAAGGGCCTGGCGGTGGGGGGCGTTTGTCCCTCTGGAGCCGCTAGAGGACCTGGGTGTTCGGATAGTCCTAACCTCTGTCCCTCCCTTCCTCCCCAATGCCACCCTGTTACCCGCCCTCTCCACCCTGGGGAGGCTCATCTCCACTGTCAGCCCTCTCCCACTGGGCTGCAAAGACCCCGCCCTCCGTCACGTCCTCTCGTTCCGCCGTCAGGTGCAGCTTCAACTGCCGCCGCCGGCGCGTGACGGAGAGGCGCTCGAGGGGTCCTTTATGGTCCCCTACCAGGGGGCCTGCTACTGGGTGCATTACTCGACGGGGGAGGCTACCTCTGCCGGGCGATGGGACACGTCTGGAGGGACTGCCCCTTGGCCCAGCAAGGAGGAGCATCCGAGACCCCTGAGCCCCGGCAGGGCGCTGGTCCCGTCATCGCCGGCGCCCCTGAATGCCCAGCGCCCAGAGCCACCCCTCCTCCTTCCCAGTCCACCTCTGCTTCCGCTCAGGCCCTGGGGGTACCTCCCTCGGTGCGCCCAGACGAGCGGGAGAGCCCCACCTCTGCTGCGTGCAGTCTGGCGGGGCCTGTGGAGGAGAGTGCAGCAGGGATTTCGCCGGGTGTGGGAGAGGGCCTGCCCCAGGGGGACCCTTGCCGCCCCACCACTACCTCCTCGAGCCCCTAAGACATTGCCCCTACCCCCCGACCCGAGCCCTGCTAGCCAGCCCCCAGATGATGCCATGGAGGGCTGGACCCTAGTACAGGGGAAGCGGGGCAAGCGGAAGGCTCGAGCCCCGCTCCTTTCCACCGATGCGGAAGCCCCCCGGAAGACCAGGAAGGGGGGCACCGATGCCGAGCCCTCCGCTTTGCCCCTGAGTGGCAATTGTCCACCAGTACCAGCTGGGAAAGACGTGGCAGCACCGGAGGGCAGTACCGCCCCTCCCTCGGAAACCCCCAATGGAGCCGCTCCTGTCCCTTTCCCGGTTGTCGAACCTGTGGGCCCCGAATCAAGTATCACTTCGGGTGCCGGCGGGGAGAACCCCGAGGTGGCGGATGGTGAGTTACCCTCTATTTATGAGGAGATCGAGGCCCTGGGTCTGACCCCAGTCACCCAGGGGGAGGACGACCCTCTGCCAGCGGGCCTCGATCTCAACGACCTCACCCCGGCTCCCCTCTCTCCCCATCCTCCCTCCCCTTGACCGCTCCTTCTGCTCCCACCTCCGAGGACCTCCTGGGCTCTTCCACCTGCCCGGTCACGAGTGGCACTCCACTGACGGCCGCTGAGCCTATTGAGGTGACGGCTGGCGCCACGCGGCCGGGACCCGAATCCCAGGAGGCACCCCTTGTTGGTGTGGGGCAACCGACCACCTTCCCGGGCAGGGACCCTGCAAAAATCCGTCCACCTCTCGATGCTGCGGCTGTTACACCAGCCACCGAGCCAGAGCCTGGCACCGCTGGGGTTCCCCTTCCCGCCCCTATCTCCACTCCCCAGTTCCCTGAGCCTAATCAAGAGGGGCCACCTCCCAGTGGCCCAGCTCCTACGGCTCAGGATCCTTTTTCCGTTCCTCACCCTGGCCCTACTCATGACCCCCCTCCTGCCCCTACTACTGACCTCTGCCCGGCCCCCATACCTGATCCCTGCCCTGCCCCTGATGTAGTCCCACTCCCTTCCACCTCCCGTGATGCCGTTGCCGCCCCCGGGGCCGTCTCCTTCCCCTTCCCGGTAGATGACTCCCGGAGAGCGGCCTTTGTATTCCATTGTCCTGACCCACCAGGGGCTGCTCTCCTCCCTCCGCCGCCTCTCCCCATTGAACCACATTTTGCGGTGGACCCTGTGGTGCCGGCCCATCGGGCGCCACGTCGGGAGTCCGCCCCTTGCCTGCCGGTCTCAGTAGGCCGCGGGGCGGTGTCAGGGGCCCCTTCAATAGATAACCAGGGGCCAGTGACCCCGGCCCCCCATACGCTGCGAGAGGAGATGTGGGAGTTCCTTGAGGACGTCCGGGGCTCCCGTAACAAAGTGCAACTCGCTCTCCAGCGATGGGGGGATTTCCATCAAATCCTCTGGGCCACGAGGGCCCTTATGGGGGAGGGTAAAAGGACCGGGAAGCAGGCCGCTGCAGCCTACCAGCGGGTCCGCCTCTTCCGTGACTCACTACTCACCTACGGGGTGGGTCACGGATTGATGCGCGGCCTGACGGAGGCCATGAGCGATCCTGCCAGCAAGGATCGCCCCCCGCCCCCCCCCCCCGCCCTCCTCATGGCATCTCTCACCTATGCAACATTAAACACCCGAGGCTGTAGGATGGGTGTCCGCAGGAGCCAGGTGCTCTCCTTCCTTCGGGACGGGGGGTACTCTGATTTTCCTGCAGGAGACCTATACGGTTCCGGCCGCCGAAAACAGTTGGCGGCTGGACTGGGGGGACAGGGTCTACTTCAGCCATCTTACCGTTCATCAGGCTGGAGTGGCCACCTTGTTCTACCCCGACCTACGGCCTGAGGTGCTGGGGGTTGCCGAGGTTGTGCCGGGCTGCCTGCTGCACCTCCGGGTCCGCATGAAGGGGCTCGTGGTCAACCTCGTCAACGTCTATTCCCTGACATCAGGCCCGGAGCAGCTGTGTTTTTATCAGCAGGCATCCACCTTCCTCGGCACCTTGGATCCCCGCGAGTGCCTGGTCCTGGGCGGGGACTTTAACAACACCCTTGAAGAACGGGACCGCTCGGGGACCGAGCAGTGCCCGGCCGCCGCAGCTGTCCTCCGGGAGATCGTCGATCATCATTCCCTGGTGGACGTCTGGCGCGACCACCACCCGGACGACATTTTGACTTTCACCTTTGTCCGGGTGGAGGCCCATCGGTCGCGCCACTCCCGGTTGGACTGCATCTATTTATCACGCTTTCACCTTTCGCGGGCCCACTCCTCCAGCGTCCGGCCGGCCCCGTTCTCTGATCATCATCTAGCTACCGTGACGGCCTCTCTCTGCGCGGAGAGGCCGGGGCCAGCCTATTGGCATTTTAATAACAGTTTGCTGGAGGATGTGGGCTTCGTGGCGTCCTTCCTGGAGTTCTGGCTGGCCTGGAGAGGGCAGCGGCGCGCCTTTCCCTCGGCGCGGCGATGGTGGGATCTAGGGAAGGTGCGTGGCCCGGCTCTTCTGCCAAGACTACACCCGGGGCGCCAGCCGATGGAGGGATGTGATGATAGAGCAGTTGGAACGGGAGGTCTTAGAGCTGGAGAGGCGCCTGGCCACCAGCCCCGAGGATCCATCCCTCTGTGGGGCGTGCCGGGAGAAACGGGAGGAGCTCCGGGAACTCAAAGACCATCGGGCCCGGGGCGCCTTTGTTCGATCCCGCATCCGTCTCCTTCAGGAGATGGATCGCGGCTCCCGCTTCTTCTACGCCCTGGAGAAAAAGATGGGGGCTAAGAAACACGTCACATGCCTTCTCGCAGAGGACGGCACCCCCCTCACGGATCTGGCGGAGATGTGCGGGAGGGCCAGGGCCTTCTATGCGAGTCTTTTCTCCCCGGATCCGACCGATCCAAACGCTTGCAGAGTGCTCTGGGACGAACTCCCTACGGTCAGTGCGGGCGACCGAGACCGGCTAGAGCTGCCTCTCACTCTGGCCGAGTTCTCTGAAGCCCTCCGTCGCATGCCAACTAATAAATCTCCGGGACTGGACGGACTGACCGTGGAGTTCTACCGCGTGTTCTGGGACGTCCTCAGCCCATACCTTGTCACTGTCTGGGCTGAGTCCTTGCAAGGCGGGGTCCTCCCTCTTTCGTGCAGGCGAGCCGTGCTCGCCTTATTGCCGAAGAAGGGGGACCTCCGCGATTTACGGAATTGGTGTCCCGTCTCGCTCCTCAGCACGGACTATAAAGTCGTGGCGAAGGCCATCTCGCTGTGGCTGGGGTCCGTGCTGGCGGACGTGGTCCACCCAAACCAGACCTACACCGTCCCAGGCCGCACCATCTTCGACAACCTGTATCTGGTCCGGGATCTCTTTGAGCTTGGGTGTAGGGATGGTCTATCGTTCGCCCTCCTGTCCCTAGATCAGGAGAAGGCGTTCGACAGGGTGGATCATGGGTACTTCCTGAGCACTCTGCGAGCATTTGGCTTCGGACCCCAGTTTGTGGGTTTTCTCCAGGTGCTGTACGCCTCCGCGGAGTGTCTGGTCAGGCTCAACTGGACCCTGACCAAGCCGGTCAGCTTCGGGCGGGGACTACGGCAGGGGTGCCCCCTCTTGGGCCAGCTGTACGCTCTGGCGATTGAGCCCTACCTCTGTCTCCTCCACAGGAGGTTGACGGGGTTGGTGCTCCGAGAGCCGGAGCTGCTGCTGGTCCTGTCGGCGTACGCCGACGACGTGCTCCTCGTGGTCCAGGACCTGGGCGACTTGGCGCGGGTGGAGGCTTGCCAGGCGATCTACTCGGCGGCCTCCTCCGCCCGGGTCAACTGGGTCAAGAGCTCTGGCCTGGTGCTAGGGGACAGGTGGCAGGTGAGCTCCCTCCCACCCGTGCTTCAGGCCATCAGGTGGAGCGCGGGTCCGCTGCTCTATCTCGGCGTTTACCTTTCCACCACACATCCGTCTCCGCCAGAGAACTGGCACGATTTAGTGGGCAGGGTGACCGAGCGGCTCCGGAGATGGACAGGACTACTCCAGTGCCTCTCCTTTCGAGGGAGGGCACTGGTGCTCAATCAACTAGTCCTGTCCATGCTCTGGTACCGGCTCAACACCTGGTCCCGGCCCCGGATTTCCTGGCCAACCTCCGGAAGTTGATCCTGGAGTTCTTTTGGTCAGGACTGCACTGGGTCTCTGCAGGGGTTCTCCACCTCCCTCTGGAGGAGGGAGGGCAGGGCCTGAAGTGCCTACGCACTCAGGTCCATGTTTTCCGCCTCCAGGCCCTGCAGAGACTCCTTTATGGTGCAGGTAGTCCAGCGTGGAGCATACTGGCGCACGCCTTCCTGTGCCGCTTCCGAGGGCTCCGATATGACCGGCAGCTCCTTTATCTCCATCAGAGAGGTCTTCCGCGAGACCTCTCCTGGCTGCCGGTCTTCTACCAGGACCTCCTCCGGACCTGGAAATTGTTCTCAGCGACCAGGTCCGTGGTGGCCACCAAGGGGGCGGATCTCCTCGCGGAGCCCCTGCTACACAACCCCCAGCTACGTGTGCAGGTGGCGGAGTCCCTCTCGGTGCGCCAGAGGTTGGTCCTGGCAGAAGTCACCAGAGTCGGAGACCTCCTGGACTACGACCGGGGAGACTGGCTGGATCCCCTGATGCTCGCTGAGCGCATGGGGCTCTCCAGACCTCGTACTCCCCGGGGCGTACTTCAGGAGGTGAAGGCTGTTTTGCCGCCCGCTGCTCGGGTTTACCTCGACCGGGTCCTGCGAGAGGGCATGCCCCGCCCTCCCTCCACCCCTGGCCCTCCGGACCTTCTTATCGGGCCCCTGCCCCGTGGGCCCCAACCAGCCCCCTCGTTCCTTCACCTCGAGCCGGCTGCACAAACTGCAGCCGGTCCGCTTCCAGACCGCGCCAAGGAAACATCTTTACACGCTCGTGCTCCACACCCTTCATCTCCTCACCCTCACGTCCCGCCCCGATATGAAAGGGCGGGACCTCCTGCCACCTCTAGAGGGTGAGAAGCCCCGGTGGGCCAGCCTTTACTCCTCCTTAGTCCCAAGGCCCGCCGGGGATGTCAGTTGGCGGCTCCTTCACGGAGCCGTGAGCACGGGCGTGTACTTGGCGCGGTTCACCCCTATCCCCGACACATGTCCCTTTTGCAGCGTGAGGGAGACCCTGGCGCACATTTATCTGGAGTGCGCCAGGCTGCAGCCCCTGTTCCGGCTCCTCTTAGACATTTTGTTATGGTTTTGGTTGCACTTTTCCCCGCACCTTTTTATTTATGCACTTCCAATCCGCGGCCCCACGAAGTCGCGGGACCTCCTGGTCAACCTCCTCCTGGCCCTAGCTAAACTGGCCATCTACAACACCAGGGAGAGGAGGTTGGCCAATGGAGGCTCCTGTGACTGGGGGGCCTATTTTCGATCCTCTGTTCGTTCACGCATCCGGGCAGAGTTCCTCTGGGCAGCGTCCACTGGCTCCCTTGACGCCTTTGAGGAGCAGTGGGCGCAGTCCGGAGTTCTCTGCTCAGTGTCCCCTTCTGGTTCACTTCGTTTGACCCTTTGACCGCACTCCCGTTCCTGGGTTTTTTCATTTTTTGTGCCCCGGAATCACTTGGTATCCAGGTCCTGTGGATCCCTTCCCTTAGGCTGGAGGGGGGGATCTTCCCGGATCCCAATAGGATCAGACTTCTGTACCCCACTTGTCTGGGTCTGTCACACTTGCTACCAGGTTCTAACATAATGTGACTTTTTCTTGAAATTCAGTACCCACAAACAGAGAGAGATGAAGCTGTTGCTCCCTAAGGCAGAAAGGCACAACTCACCGCAGCTCGTTCTAGGCTGGTTTGTGCCAGACTGATTGCTTGCACGCTTCCCTTCGGAGCCCACAACCCTGCAAGCAGGACCAGGGACCCCACCCTGTTAAAATGACAGCTTGTTATTCCAACAAGTCCTCCATACACCAAGTCACAATTTCAGGGTAACCGTGCCTGTATTTCCTCTTCATGGCCAGCCAAAGGCCCCCACTTTAGGTTTCTGGCTCCCAGCTGTCATCTCTCTTGGGAGGACACCTCCATCTCTCTCCCTCCTGACCAGAGGTTTCAAGGCTTCACAGCTCCCTGCCTTACGCAGTGAGGTCCTCAGCAACACAGACAGCCCAAGAAGGCCAGTGCCTATGCTTTGCTTTCTCTGCGAGGCCTGAGAAGAGTGCCTTGCCCACAGGTGCAAGTTTCCACTCACCTCCTTCGAAGCAAGTACGTTTATTCTTAAGGGAAAAGCATTACAGAGAAAACATTAAAACAATAAAAGCATCTCCACGCATGCTAAAAAGCCCCTCAGAGGTCTCCCCAACTCCCTCGTGGTGCTCTGGTAGGTTTTAGTGCTTCAAAGCCCCACAGCTGTTTTTTTTTCCAGTGGTTATAATGTCCTCCGTCTTAGAGCAGGAACCCAGGCTGGGCTGATCAGCTGTTTCTTTACACAGCTTTGGGCTTTGCTCTTGGCCCTCTGTGACAGGTACTCAGCAGATACTGCCCTTTCCCTCCCAGCACAGCTTCACAAAGCTGGGGTTTTGCATAACTGGAGTTGGGGAAATGTGCATTAACGTTCCCTTCTAGGGATTCTCCAGGAAATCCACTTAAAATGTATTGTCCCAACAGTCCATAATTGACTGGCACACTTTGAACTCCCTGGCCTCATATCTGTCACATCTGCCCCAGAGAGGTTATACAATCCCAGCCCCCAATAATACATAAACACCTCTAGGATATTGCAGGAAATTACCGTCTGTCTTACATCACATAAACGGCCACCCAATCCCGTAGGGTCTGAGTATCTTCCATGTAAAGTTCCTAGGGTGGGGGCAAAACTCAGGGCTATTGCGTTCTTTGTGTGTGATTTGTTATATATTGCAAGGGGGGATCAATGTTGTCATTTGTGCAATGGTGATACTAGACTAAGCTGCTTGCGGTAGGGATGATCTTTGTGTGTTTAGCCTCCTCGGTGTTACTACACTACAGGTAATGGTGGGAAGGGTTCTGCAGACCATCTGTCTTTAAAACCCCAATGGCCTGCCCTCAGCTAATTGCACCTGTGTTTCTTAAATCAAACTTTCTTCTCAGAGGTGGTGCTGTTTGCTACACTCTTTTGTCCCTCAGCGTAACCCCCAAGGTCACACTTTCTTGTCAGTTTCATTTCCTTCCCCCAACTCAGGCTGTTTGGCTGCAGGGATAAGCTGAAACCAGCGAGTTTGCTTTTATTCCAGCAGGCTTCATAAAAACCCATCTTGTATTGATTGAATGTTTCAAAACTGAATCAATTCACAGCTTTTGCAAAATCCCCTTTTGAGGTTAAACTGCCTAACTGCGACCTTCATTTCCTGTTAAAGTCTGGGCCAAATCCCAGGCTGCTGTAAATCACACACGGCTCCACTGGAACCTTTGGACCAGATCCTCAACTGCTGCGGCTCCACTGAAGTCAATGGAGCTCTGCAGCCTTACAGTAGCTGCTCTGGTTTGCTATCTTGATCTAAAAGTCGATTTGCCTCCTAGGTCATTCTGTGTGCAATCAATTTTATTTGCAATCAGGGCCCGGTTTTCCCAGGCTGCGAGCAGGGGAAGGAGCGAGGGAGAGAGCCATGTGGATGTAACTTCACCTCGGCTGCCGATTGCACGTCCCATCAAGCACAACGTTTTGGGGGTCTGACTTTGCTTTTCAATTATTATTTTGTGCTTGTCTCTTTCCTTTCTCCCGAGTGGGAGAGGGACCAGCCCACTTATTGGGAAGATGCAGCGTCTATTAAATGGGGGAGTTGCTTTTAGAAAGCCCAGAGCACTGAGCAGAGTCACGGGACAAGTATTGCTAACTGCAAGCATTCAAAAGAGTGAGCTGGGATTCAAAAAAACAACCGTGAGCTTCTTTAAAATAAAGAGGGTGATGTTTGTTTGTTGTGTTTCCTGCTGTTTTTTTGAGGCTTTAGAGGTCACGTTTTTCAACCTTCTCTCTGCAGCAATGAAGGCTAGAAACTAAAAACTGAGCTTTTGGCATAATCCCCCGAGTCCAGGAGCAGGGGGTTTTAAACATCAACTATCCTGCTTATCACGCTAAAATTACAAGAGTCGGTGACACTAAAATATTACAGCTTAAGCAAGTCCTTTCCCATTGCAGTAGCAACTCCAGGCGGCAGCAGGAATCAAGGCCTCGGCCGCACTGGCAGGGAGAGATGTACAGTCCCTGCCCAGTGCTTTAGCTGTGGGACCAGACTTTCTTCATGGAAAGGGGGAGCTGGATTCTATTGGGGCTCCCAGCAGCAGCCTGGATCGAGCTCTCTGGGGCATCTGCGGAAGTACAGCACCTAGCACAGTGGGGCCTCAGTCTCAATTGTAGCATCTGCTCCTGTCAGGCTCTGCCCATGCGGACCAGCTGGCTGGGATCAGCGGGGCAAATTTCTGTGCTCGGTGACACCTGTGTAGATTGAACAGCCATTTGATTCGCTGCCAATATCTTATCAAGGGAATCCCACAAGTGTTCTTTCCTTTAAGTGAGTTAAATCCCCATGCCTGGGGGGGGTGGGGAGGGGTGTTCAGGGAGGGTGTCCTGCAGAGAGGGGGCTAGGATTCCAAACGGGGGGGGGGGGGGATCCTATTTCTGTTTAAACAGATGTTGCTTTCTCAAAACAGACGGTGGCAGCAGCTCCTGGGCAAAGGCTCCTCGATGAAGCTAGCTAAGTTTATACTTGGTTCATGGGGTGGGGGATGTATGTCTAGTGTGATGAGGGTGACCAGACAGCAAGTGTGAAAAATTGGGATGGGGGTGGGGAGTAATAGGAGCCTAGATAAGAAAAAGACCCAAAAATCAGGACTGTCCCTATAAAATGGGGACATCTGGTCACCCTGTGATCTGAAATGGGGGTTCAGGCAAAAGGGGTGATCCTGCCCTGGGAAATATCTGCCCATGGATGCCATCTACATCACGTGAAAGACATAGACAAATTGCTCTGTAGACAAGTTTGAGAGTCAGGTGGGGGGAGATAGGGCTAGGGAAATCTCTCCCCTTTCCCCACAGCTCATCAACCTGATGGTGCATTGTGGCATGTGGATGAAGAGCCCCTCTTTCCTATGTGTTGTGTTCCCCCTTCCCTGCCCCCTGCACATCCAATACTCAGAGCATTCGACTCTGTTGCAGCTCCCACCTAGTGGGACTTACACTCGCTCATGTTGTAGAGGCCCTGAGTCTGGGACTGAGGCCCCACTAAGCTATTTATTTGTACTAGAATAGAACCTATGGGCCCCTGACAGATTGGGGTCCCCATGGGCTGGGTGCTGCTCAGCCCCCTGCTGTGAGGGGCTCACAGTCTGAATAGACAGTGGGTGGAATAAGTCCAGGGAGGAGAACCTGCCCCCTCCTCCCGCATCCTGGGGCTGCATTTCAGCAGAAGCCCAGATACTGACTGGCCCCCAGTTGTCTGCCTGTTGAGGAATGATGCTTATTGAAACAGCAGGGTCATGGAGGTACACAGGGTGACCAGACAGCAAGTGTGAAAAATCAGGCTGGGGTGGGGGTAATAGGAGCCTATATAAGAAAAAGACCCAAAAATTGGGACTGTCCTTATAAAATCGGGACATCTGGTCCCCTAGAGGCACATCCCAGGAGCTGGAGAGGCAGATCTCAGCAGCCCAGGTAAAGCTAACAGCAGTTCCTCTTTCCAGGCCTAAGGTGTCAGCTGCTCAACCCCTGCCAAGGCTGAGTGAAGGGGGAGGGGCCACCAGGGTGCCCCTGGGCAATACCCACAAAGGGGTCACCCAGTGGACCCCTCCTCTGCTGGCTCCCTGTCAGACTGCAGTGGCTCTGTCACTCCTATGCTCCCTGTCCCCGTGACCCCGCACGATGCCTCCTAGCCCCACTTCCCTGTCCCCATACCACCCCAAAATGATTCCTGACCACCTGCCTGTTCCCACACCACCCGGGCCATGGTGGTTCCTAGGCCATTCCCCTGTCCCTATGCCACGCCAGGGAGGTTCCTAAACCCCTTTCCCTGGCCCCATGCAATCCTCACGCCATGGGTCTAAATCTCTGTCCCTCTCTCCCTGCCCCGCTTCTTGCCTCCCCGCCTTTAGCTCACAGGCCTCGCCCCTTTCCTCCCGCGGCCCCTCCCCTCACGTTGAACATTCTTTCGAACGCTGTCTGGCCCGACGTTCTAAATATAGAACGCGGCGACCTCAGCCCTCCGAGGCCAATCAGCGGCCGGGGGCGGGGCTAAATATGACCGTCAGCCAATGAAAGCGGCCGGCCGAGGCGGACGGGCCCAGTCATAGTCGGGGCTACGTCGAGGGAGCAGCGCGGAGCGTCGCGCGTCACGGCAGTCGGCCAATGGTGCGGCGGGGTGCCCTGCTCGGCCAATGGGCACCGGGCTCGCGCGGGCAGCTGGCGGCGGCGGCGGCCAATGGTGCGCGGGGCTGGGGCGGGGTCCGGAGCCCGAGGAGCCGCCGCCGCGGGGGGAGGGGAGGCGATACCGGTCTCGGCGGCTCCGCCTGGCGGCGCGGGGGGATCGGGGCCTGGCCGGGCCCAGCCGAGCCTCCTGCGGGCAGCGGGCGCCGGAGGGAGCAGCGGGGGCAGCGGGAGCCGCAGCCGGCCCCGCCCGGGCCCCAGCGCCGCGATGGGCAACGCGGCCACGGCCAAGAAGGGCGGTGAGCTGGAGAGCGGTGAGTGCGGGGGGATCGGGGCCCGGGGGGAGTGGGGGATGGGGAGAGGCCGGGGCGGGGGAGGAGTTCGTGGGGGGGACGGTGAGTGCGGGGCAGTGGGGATCGAAGGGGGCGGGGGTCGGTGAATACGGCCCCGCCCTGCGTTAAGAGGTACCGGGCCAGGGGTCGCGGGGGCTGTGGGGAGCCGTGTGCTGCCCGGGCCTGGGGGAGCGGGGCTCAGCAGTTGTGGAGAAAGCGGCCGGGGCTGGTGAATCCGAGCCGGTTGAGTGTGGAGCGCTCAGGCTGCTGCAGGGACCCCCCGCCCTTCACGCTGCCTGGGACCCTCAGCAGCTCCGTGCCATCCCCGGCTGCATCCTCCCCCCAACCCCCACGTGAGCCCATAGCCCTAGAGCCTCTTTCATCCCAGTGCACCCCTGCCCTGTCCCTCCATGTCCACCCACTATGCCCCACACTGCTGCACTTTGCTGTTGCCTGTGCTCCACCCACCGCACCTCATCGTGTGTCTGGAGGGGTCTGTCTGGGACACCCCTCTCCATTCACACCCCAGGTGTCTCTTTCTGGTCCTATGCCCCAGGGGGCCAGTCTGGGGCTGAGGGAAGCAAAGAGCAGGGGTTCTCAACCTCTGATCCGTGGACCCTTGGGGCTCCGCAGACTGTCTATAATTTCCAAAGGGGCCTGCACCACCGTTCAGAATTTTTTAGGGGTCTGCAAATGAAAAAAGGTTGAGGACCATTTCCCTGCGGTATTGCACCCTGATCTCTCCAACCAGGGTGTGCGATGCATTTGCAGGGGTGGGTTTGTTGGGGGTCTCCCATCTTCCCACTCCTACCCATCCCCTCTTAATTGCTGTTTCACCTCACCCCCCCCCTCTAGCCATAACCTGAGAACAGTTAGCTGATCCCTTCTCCCTTTGCATTTCCTGGATGCAAGTCCCACCGGTAGCACTGCCTGCAACCTGTCCGGCTGGTTCAGGAAGCACCAGCCCCGGGGGTCATGGGGATCGGGTCCCCAAAATTTGCTAGTAAATGAATGTTTGCTGGTTGGAGGTTGATGCTGTAAAGAGAGAGGTGCACGGTGGCAGTATAAAATGGGACCATCCAGTGGTTTCTGACACCTCTATGGGTGCTCTCACCACTCCGCTTGCTCTGTTCCTGTTCCACTCTGGGAAGCAGCATGGGGCTGAGGGAGGGAGAATTAGCCATAGACTGCCGGTGGGCTTTATGCTTTTATTGTCTGTTGGAGAATATGCTTCAGCCCTCAGAATACACCTCATTGGTCTCATTTTTGTCTAAAGTGGAGGAGGCGGAGTGACCCCAAGCCTCTGGCTCATGATCTCCCTGCCCTTCCCATGTGAAGTGGGAGCAGGGTCCTGGCAGGGAAAAGGCTGGGAGCTGATGGCTCCAGAGGGGCACAAAGCAGTTAGATCTTGTTTTCTCATGATGTCGAGTTGCTGATTACTTCACATAGACGCTTAAAGTACCAAATGTGCATTGAAACTAACTTGCTTTTGATGAGATCGCTCTTAGGCAGGTGTGACAGGCTGCACTCGGGCGCTGACAGTAGAGAGCTGGCTCTTTTAAAAACAAAGGAAGGGTCCAGAGCTCAGGACAGCAGACAGACAGACGCGCCCCCATGGAAGATGCAGGGTGGAACTCAAAGTTGTGTTGCTCAGAGAGACTCTTCTGAACCCTCGGCTGGATAAGGAGACAAGCTGATCGGACAGATCCCGGGGGTAGCTTGTCTAGCAGCAGGGCAGAGTGCTGGTGCTGAGGCAGGTAGAGTCATCGCTTTGCCGGCAGCTGAATCCCGGCGCCAGTCTGCAGGGCCACGTAGCCAGAACCGAGGCAGCGCGAGCTGTTGCCAGGAGGGCGCTCGTGAAAGAATAAAAGGTTCTATAAAAATGAACGTCGGTTCCATGATTTTCCTAAGGACCAAAATGATCTATTAAAATTGAGCCTCGCAGGGACGTTTATTAGGCAGTTGGCTCTGTCTGAGAGCCTCCCTGCTAGGTTTGTGCGTCAGGGGAATCTCCTTTCACACACACAGGGTTTTCTGTGCCATTGATCTGTCTGGTTGTGTACCGTTCCAGGAGACGGTTGGCTAGTGTGGCCTCCCTGGATCTGAGCAATGGGCCCATCTAACACTGGCTTCCCTGCCACACCAAACCAATGTCTCATCCAGCCCGATATTCCCCTCCCCACCCATCCTAGATCGAACCAGTCCTGTTCTCCCCACCACCCTGTATGTACGCACACTCCCTGCCATGCCGCATCCAACCAAAGGGCCCATCTAGCCTGGTTCTTCCCCCCCCCCCCCTTTGCAGTACCAAATCCATCTAACTGGCAACTCTGCCTCACTGGGTCAGACCAGTTCTCTCTCTCTCTCTCTCTCTCTCTCCCCCCCCCCCCCCCCCCCCCCCCTCCAATCCTGCAATGTCGGATCAGACCATTGGGTCTATCTAGACCCTAGACTGCTCTCCACTCCCCCACAGTGATTATACTGTATTTGTATGGCAGTAGCACCTAGCAGCCCTGATCAGGGCCTCCTTGTGTTAGGAGCTTTGCGCGTGCACACACACACACCCTCTGGCTCTTCAATAGCTCTGTCCATCCATAGATCTCAATGTGCTTTTACAAAGGAGGCCAGATGGGGAAACTGAGGCACGGGCAGGGGGAGTGACTTGCCCCCGGTGACTCAGTGGCAAAGCTGGGAATAGACCCCAGATGTTCTGAGGCCTAGTGCAGTGCTCTACCCGCTAGGCAGTATCTGTAACACTAGAGAATCCTGTACAAACACACATATACCCCACCGTTGAGTGTAGCCAAGACTTTGGGCGCTGGAGTGGAGCCCCAGTTAATGGCCAATAGAGAGCAATCCTGCTGGGATGGAATCTGGTGCTCACCTGCCGTGTCTTGCTGTCATCAGTCCCACACAAGCTCTGCTGTGCCTGGAAGGTGGTTCTCCCTTGGCAGTGAGTCTTGTTTTGGGGCTGGTGATTTCAGGGACCCGCCTTCCCCGAGGCTCACCGGGCTTCTCTCTTTTCCAGGGGTGGGGATGGTCGGAAGGCTGGAGGGGCCGCGCCAAGCCCCTGTAAGGGGAAGAGACCAGGAGCTGTCACCGCACCCGGCAGCGTCTGTCAGTGTTGGACCCTAGCGTGTGTAGGAGTGGGGGTCGGTGGCCGTTCACAAACGGGAGGGGGTTGGGGAACACTTGAGGCTCCCTGGAGCAGTGACTTGCCTGAGGTTAAAGATCAAGTTGGAGGCAGAGGCCAGCCCCAGTTGGCTCCTAGTTCTACCCTTTTCTAACCCTTGGCTCCCACTGCCCTCCTGTGGTTGGGAACAGAACCCAGGAGTTCTGACCCTCAGCCCCACCCCCTGCTCCAACCCACTAGACCCCCACTCTGTGCCCAGCGGCGACTTTTGAATTATGGTAGCACCATGCTGAGACCAGAGTCCCGGGTGCTGCACAAGTGCCGTGAGAGGGTCGTCCCTGCACCAGGAGCTTGCAGCCTGAATAGACCAAGACGGGCGAAAGGTTGAGAAAAAGGCCGTATCATTCGCATTTTCCTCATGGGGAATTGAGGCACAGATACAACCCAGAGGTCCTGACTCCAGCCTTTCCTCTCTAGACCTCCCAGCCCTTCCTGCTCTGACCACCAGGCCTCACTCTCAGAACTGGAGAGAGATCCCAGAGCCCTGACTCCCGTTCCTCTACCTTAGCCACAGAATAACCCCCGATGGCATGGCGGAGGGTCAGATCAGGGGTGTGTGTTTGAGACCCACCCTCCCATCCCTTTAACTGGCGTTAGGAGCGCTGCTGGCTTTTCCTGTCCTTGATCTGTGGATGGGATAGAGAAAGTACATGGGGTGCTTCTGTGTAGGGTGTTGATGTCCTAATTACTGTAGTATCTGCACACCTCACATGTGAGTACAGTTACCTTCACAGCATCTGTGTGGAAGGGGCCGTGCTATTCTTCCTGATTTGGAGATATTAAAAAATGTCCCATCCCGAAATCAGGGTGAGAAGTCAAACGCTTCGCGCGCTGGCCATCCGAAAGCCGCCCGGGTAGCAGGTCAGCTGGAATTCTTGGCTTTCATTTTGACCTTTTAATATTTTGTTGTTACCTTTTCAGTATAAATTCACTCGGATGGTGAAATGACATGGGTTTGAACTCCGGTGGAGCTGTTCGGACATGTCGGAGCAGGGTGTCCGGGCAGCTTGGAAACGGTTTCCCAGTGATTCCCAAATGGGGATATTTGTCCAAACCCCCCTGTCCTGCAAACAGCTCCGGCTTTGGCAAATTGGCACTTTCTGAGGGAAAAACACTTTCATCAAAAAATGCCCCGGCCCCCCTCCCTGAACCTCTCCCTCCTTGCTGGGGTTCAGAGCCTGGCTCCAGCCCAAATGTCTACAGTGCAATTTTTAGCCCCTGGACGAGCTGTGGCTGAGCCACAGGTCTTTCATTGCGGTGTAGACATACTCTCACGGAGTCTGGCGGGAGCTGAGAATCAAACCTAGGTCAGCCTGGGTAAGCGCTCTAACCACTGGACCACCCTTCCTCTGCTCAGCTGGCCGGGTGAGGCACAAACATCTGCTAAAATGGCAGCATATTGAAAACTATTGTGCTATTGACCTGTGGAACTCTCTGCCACATGACTGCCATACCGTGTTGTGTTTCTGAGAGAGACCCGGATTCAGAACCCAATAAGACATTTAGGTGGACAGAGTGATAATAGCGAGGGGTAAGAAAACTAACCAAAGCAGCTAGAAAGGCTACTGACCTTCCTTCTTCAGAGCATGAGCCGTCCTGACGGAGGCCAGGAGGCACCTCCCCTCTGGCAGGTGATCTCATCTCGACAGGGGTCTTGCACCTTCTCCAAAGCAGCTGGTGCTGGCAGCTGTCAGACCCTGGGCTAATGGACCCTGGGTCTGACCCAGTCCCTGTGGTTTAAAGACTCTCCATGCAGTGAAGGTCGATTAACCTCTCCCCTGGCTGAGCCGACCCCTGGGCTGCCTTGCTCAGCTGACCTGTGAGTACAGGTGTTCCTCGCTTCCTCCTCGTTACAGCCAGAAAAGAAAAGGTTACGTTGAGAAGCAGAAGGGCTGGGCCGAGGCCTGGAAGGGTCGGAGTTTTCTCCCTGAGGCAGAGCACGCTGGGATTACTGTGCGGCGAACGGTGCCCTTGGCACGAGCTGGATGCTCCCCTCAGCACCCCGGGGCGATGGCCTGCGCCAGGGCTGCTGCTTTGGGCCACAGTCGGCTGCTGCTTTGGGCCGGGTGGGACTGAAGAGAACAAAGTGAAGCATTGGAGGTACAGGGCCGGATACGCGTCTTGTGCAAATCACCGCCGCTCCATTGGAGTCAATGGGGCCAGATCCCTTTTCAAGTCCATACAGCCGTGCCGATTCATGCTAGCTGCGCCTCTGGCCCATTGATTCAGAGGCAGGTGCAGTAACCCCTTAGTGACATTCTCTGAGTCTAGCCTCTGTCCTGCTGGGGCTAGGGTGCTCCTGTGTCCATTGAGATGCCAGGTTGGAGGAAGGAAGGGGGGTGATTTGTCCATCTCCCCCTCCAGGGGCAACCAGCATCCCAAGAGAACTGAGCAGCATCTGCTGAAAATGTCTCTTTGCTGCTCCCCTTCCCCCCCACATTCAGTTTTGCCTGGCAGGCAGGTCTGCAGCAGAAGCTCTAACCAGCTCCCGGTGGAAGGGGTGGGTGATGGTGGGGAGGTGATTGTGGGGCACTCTGTGCTGGGGCAGACGGGCTGTGGCACTGCCAGCCGTGGGCCTCTCTGCGCTGTGCTTGGAGGTCAGTGGCCAGGGGTGTGGGGTCAGGCTGCTGGCGGGGGAGGATGATGGCTTTAAGGGAAGATACTAACCGATGTGGTTTAGTGCTTAGATTGGGATCTTTGGCTGGAAAGGACACAGCGTCTTCCCAAAGGTGAGGCAGGATCGGCTCTGCTTACACATGGAGAAACTGAGACGAAGGTGAAGTGATTTGCCTAGATTCAGAAGAGAACTCAGGAGTCTGGACTCCTTGTGCCCCCTGCTCTGTCCCACTAGACCCCACTCCTCCCAGAGCTGGGCATAGAACCCAGGAGTCCTGAACTCCCCACCTTGCGTTCAGCACTGCTCACCACAGCTGAGAAATGGCTACTGCCTTCCCTGACACTGCCGTGCTCCCTGTGGAGCCCCCTACATCACGCCAGGGTCTTCTCCCTGGTGTCTCCACAGGGCTGGCAGGGTCCTTCCCCTGGCAAACAAGCTCTCGGCAGCCGCATCATAGGGTGAACATGGGAGGCATGTACCATGTGTCCATGTCTTCCTGCCCAGAGCAGCTTACCCTGCTGAGTGCCTTGCTGTGCTGGTTGCAGGCCTTAGCCTGTAGGGGGCGCTTTGGGATCAGAAACTCACGAATGGGAAAGTCTGCTAGCGCCTCAAAGTTGTGCTTGCCTGAGGCAGCCGCCTCTGGGGTTGGCCCGGTGGAACTTTCACCCCCCCGATGACCCATAGAGCGATGCCCGGGGAGCTGGCCTCCCAACGTGCGCGTGCTCCTGCAGTCGGCTGGCTCCCACCGAGATTCCCGGGGGAGACGGGCATTTCCTCTTGCAAGTTAATTATTAAATGTGCCGGGGACAGGGCCGGTGCCGCCCTTACAGATTCTGATTTTAAAAAGACACCTGTCCAAGGTTCTAGGCCGTACTACACCATCAACAATGCAGCTTCAAACCTGGCAACGTTACATGATCGGTCCAGCCGGAACTGAGTCCGGCAGCCGTGCCCGGGGCTCCTTCCTGTCCCTTCATCTAGGAAGCAAACCCTCAGCCCTCTCCCTGCTGGGGCTGCCACTGGTCCAGGTTTCCCCAGGATTGTCCCTGTTTTGAAGTAGCTGTCCTGGGAAATGGGTCAGGGTGCTCAGTCTGCAGGGCCAGCTGGCCAGTTTTATGGGCTCAGCGTCATACTGGGTGTCCCATTTCTTATACCTCAGAGGTATACCCCACTCCCCAGGCCTTCTCATCCGGGGGGGCCTGTCACTTTCTCAGAGGGTCACGGGGGTGGGGAGCACGTTCCACACTCTTGGTGACGTAGAAGAGAACTCCCTGATAACCCCCCTCCTGATAACTTGGGTGCACTACTGCCGGCAGCTGTGGCAGTATGGCGTGCGGGAGGACCGCACAGGAAGGCTGGGTCCAGGCCATGGAGGGCTTTATAGAACATAAGCAATGTTAGGGGCTTATTTACACTGTAAACATCAAGTGGAGATCTTGGGAGCTCAGACGCGGGGCAGATCTGGCACGAAGTGACTCTAATTTCTAGGATCATCCGCACCTTTCGTTAAGGATTGAACAGGGTGTGTAGGGGAAGTTTCTTTCCTAGTGAAGTGCGTTCTGGGCACATGTGGGGAGGCCTGGGGGCCCCCCAGGGGAGCTGGTCTGCAATCCTTGCAGGGTCTGATGCATGTTGGAGGAGGCTGGGGTTGGGGGGGAGGTCACTGCTGTCTGCATTGTCCCTGTTCTGGGGTTAAATGGGGGACCCTCCGCGGCTCTTGGTGGGCTGCCTGTATGTAATGAAGAACCCGGCGGGCTCGCTGCTCGGCTGTGCGCCGGCGGGGTGGGGCGTATGCTCTGGCTCAGAGCCGCCATGGGGCTGTCTCCGCTACAGCGTTTGTTTGGCCGAGTGCGAGTGGCCCCACTGCAGTTGAACACGCGAGCTGCTGCGTCCGGGCTCATGTGCGTGGCTGGGACTCCTGGGAGCACCTGCCGTGGCTCTGAGAGCTGCAGTAAATTGAGCTGCTGGAGTCCGTCCTCTCTGGCCACCTGGAGGGGAGGAGGGAATCGTGGGAAGCCGTTGGAGGACTGTGGCACTCCAGGGAGGTTGGCCTGTGTCTACGCTGCAGAGCAGTTGTCTTAGCAGCTGACGAGTTGGGCTAGTTCACGCTGTAGCCCATGGCCTCTCTCGGGCCAGCCGACTTGTGGGTGGACTGAAGTGCTTTCAGCTGGGCAAACCGGCGCATACTGGGCATAGATCAAAGATGCTTGCAGTGAGCAACAGTGCCAGGGCACTGGGGGCTTGTCTCCTCCCCCCCAGCCGAGGGTGCGGCCGAGCTGGGAGTCGCTTTGCCTGGGGTGGCAATTGGACAATCTGCCCCCTGGCTGTGGTGCGGGATTATGTAAACGGCTGCCCACCCTACTCTGGCTCTGCTGGGATGAATCGGAGTCTGTGTGAGCCTTGAGGTGGTTGCTGGCATTGGGCAAACCGAGCCACCAGGGCCTCTGACCTTTTGGGACATGCCTGAGTGAGTCCCAGGAGGGATCAAACCAGCGACCCCCTCCCCTTTGCCTGCACTGCACCTTCCCTATGCGCCCTCTCGCTTCCTCGCTGTGAGCGCTGAGACCTGGGTTCCTCTGTAGCAGCTACAGTAGAACAGGGATGGCAGGGAGTGGGCCTAGGAATTTAGGACAGGAAGTAAAGATGAAGGAAACCCAGTTGAATTGTGGTGGGTATTTCAGGGAGGCAGAATGGAATCATGCCGGGATTCATCTCTGACTCTTGGGCTCCGAGGAAAGGTTGAGGAGATCTCTGGAGAGGCAGCCGGAGCAGAAAATCATGAAAAGGGTTAAGGGAAAATGAGGCTTTTGCAGACGTCAGGAGTAAAATAGGTAAGTAGCGGAGGTGCATTAAGTCTCGTTGATGGATAGGGAGATACAATTAATGATCTTAAAATGGCTAAGAGCTGCTGAGCTGCTTTTTCTTTAATGTCAAACAAGAAATGAGGGGATAAAAAATGTATGGACAACAAGGAAGTGCATTATCTTTCTGTCTAAGGCCCTTATCTGGCTCCAGTTATTAGAATATCTGAGCACCTCACAACTGGTAATATATTTATCCTCCAACCCTCCCGGTGAGGTAGGGAAGTGCTATCATCCCCCTCTCTAGCATGGGGAAACTGAGGCACAGATTAAGTGACTTGCCCAAGGTTAGTCTGGGGAAGAGCAGGAAATTGAGCGAGGATCTCCCAAGTCCCGGGCGAGCGCTCTAACCACGGCACTGGCCTCCCTCCATGATGTCTAGAAAAATCTAGTAAAATAAAATTTGAGGGGGAAGTGGATGCTTGAGAGAGAAATCGGCCGGCTTGGGTGAAACACTTGGTTCTTGGAGGGAGTTTGTTTGAAAGGCAGGAGAAGAATGGCAGCCTGGCACCGCTCTTCTTGAGGCAGGGAGCAGCGCTCTAGTGAGCGCCCTCTGGCAAACCCATGTCACGTGAGATTGCTGCCATCTCTCTGACAGCAATGGCCGGTCCATCGGTAGGGCAAAAACACACACACCATCTGGAGGGGAGGAGGAGGGGTTTTTTTTTATGCCATGTGCTGCCCCTGCCCCGAACTGCAGCCTGGGAGGTTTGTGTGGCTTCCAAGAGGTGTCTGCCCCCACATATCGCTCTGATTTTCCTCTACTTCAAATCTGTCGCCCTCCCAGCCCTGTGCAGGGGCAGATCCCCCGGCCTGGGCCCTCCGGCCCCCATGGGGCCAAACCCTTACGCCCTTTCCCCGCCCCCCCCCCCCCCCCCGCCGTCTATGGAATCCCAGAGGGCTCAGCTCCGGGGTGGCTCCCATCCTCGTCCCCCAGCTACGGCTCCCTGGTGGGGTCAGTCTGCCCCCACAGTTGGCAGAGCGCCAGGGACCCTGGCGGAGAGCGAGTGCCTCTCTCGCCCCCTGCAGCGGCAGGCACAGGGCCCGGGTGGATTGGCCCTGCCGAGGAGCCGTAGGCCGAGCGCAGAGGAGGCCACAGCCTGGGCAAGCAAGATGGAGGCCAGAGGTGAGCCGGGCTGGGGGCGAAGGTCCTGGTGGGGGGATGGGGAATGGGATCCAGGGCCTTTCCTCTCTAGGGGGTGCTGGTTATTCCACCCCCCCCCCCCCCCGGTCTTGTTGTGCCCCATAGGATATGGGTCACTTCCCCTGGCCCCCAATAGGGGTCACTCCCACCCTGTGGTGGCAGGTCAGGGCCAGCCTGAGGTGATGCCCCGTTCACTGGCCCCGGAAAGGGTTTGGGTCTCGGGTCAGTCCGAGTGGCCTGGATGTCCAGTGTCACCACCCCATCGGCACTGACAGGGCCCCTGACTGGCAGAGAGACCAAGGATTGGACAGGCGGTCAGGACCAAGCCCCCATCTGTGTGTGTGTGGGGGCGGGGGGAGATGCCCTCCTACCCCTGTTTTAGGGGGGACCCAGAAGTCTAATTCTCCAGGGCTGGGAGTCAGGCCCCAATCCCAGCACTACATAATTAAAAGAAGGAAAATTAAGGGGGTTTGAATTTAAAAAATTGGAATTGGTGGTTGCCATGGGAACATGCTTTCATCTCTGTGATGTCCTGGCATAGGGCTGTGGGAGGAGCCTCCCAGAAAGGGTTGGGGCCTTGACTCTGAATTTCTTGATGGAGGGTGGTGAGTCTTCAAATGAGTTTTGCAGCTCGGGATGTATCGGGGGTCCATGGCTAGGGTGGGGCAGGAATGGTCTCTTCTTTCCTCCAGTGATTTGAACCATGATCTTGAGGGCAGTCCCTTCCAATGGGATTGTTAAACGCTGGTGATCAGTATTGCGGGGTGGGAAGATGTGTGTGGACCGAGCTAGGGGTTTGTGTGGCTCTCATTGATATAGGATCTGAGCCCCTCACGCTCATTAAGACTCGATCCTCGCAGTGAGGCAAGGGAGTATTATCCCTGTTTCACAGAGGTGGAAACTGAAGTATGGAAGAGGGCTGGGGAAGTGACCCTCCCAAGGTCACACAAGGAGTTGCAGGCAGAGCTGGGAATTGAACTTCCGTTTTTTGAGTCACAATCCAGGTCCCATCGTCCCTGGGACTCAACCACCTCCAGCTGCTTCCTCCTCAGGGGTGAGCAGGATGTGAGGGGAAGTGTATGAGATGTGTGGAGACAGGGGTAGGAATGATTTTTTGCAGGGCGAGGAACAAGAGACTGAAATTGTCTAGAGGAGATGAGTGCAGCTCTTACTTACGTTACTGCCCTGAGGGGTTTGCTTCATGGTCTGGTCTTCGTTAGTAAATATCAAAACCATGGGTTCAAATTATTTTGTGGCACCAGTGTAACTCTGCCGGGGGTGCCCCCATCGCCCTGGCACTTGAGAGTTCTGATTTCTGGGATGGTCATTTCATTCTCAGCAGGGGTGATGTTCTAGCAAACCCCGTCTTGGCAGGGTTTGAGCCCAGGATCCTCAGTGTTCAGGCGAGGTCCTCTACCACGTAACCTGAAGGGGTGATTTGTGTTATCTGGCAGCACTAGTGAGCTGTCGTCCTCTATGTGGGCCACATGCTTTTCACAAGCATGTTGTGCTATTATTTAAGATCATTTTTCCAGCCCCAGTGTAAGAGGATTCTGGCTCCTCTGTCTCTTGCGACAGGCAGGCTTAGGAAATTCAAGGGACGCTGTCAACATAAAGCTTGTATAAATGTGTCCTAGTGTCTAAAAACGTTACTGATTATCACAGTTGATGAAGTTTGGTTAATGTTCTCTTGCATCTGGCTCAGCGTGGGACAGGGAAATTCACCTGGCCAGTTGCACAATCTGTTTCTAGCCTTTCACCATCGAACTGTGTCCCATTCTGGTGTCTGTGATTTAAGTCAGATGGTGGCTGGGGAGTAGAGTGGACTCAGAAAAGATCTACTAGGTCTGAGTGAGAGAGGGAAGAGGCTCAATTTGTTCAGTCTAACAAAGAGAAGGTGGCTTGATCACTATCTATAAATACACTAGGAGAAGATTTCTGATTGCAGGGGCTCTTTCATCTATCACAGATGAAGGCAAGACAATTCATCAGTTGGAAGTTGATGCTTGACCAATTCAAACTGGGAATAATAAAGAGCATATTTTTAATGAGGAGTGGAATTGACCATGGAAACAGCTTACCAGGGATGCGATGAATCCTCCATCGCTTGGAGTCTTTAAATCCAGGCTTTTCTTTTGAAAAGATCTGCTCTTATTCCACTACAGTTTGTAGGCCTGGATGCGGGCGTGACTGGGTGGAAGGCCCTGGCCTGGGTTATGCAGGAGGTCAATCCAGAATTATGATGATGATCAATGATCCTGTCTGGCCTTTAACTCAGTGCACCTATAAATTGTCTCGCTGCAAGGGAAGATTTTAGAGAGAGTTATTTGAAGACCAGTGAAAATTCCCCCTCCCCATCCCCCAAACTTCTCACCAGTTCTGAAAAGTGGCTGGTGTTGTGGCATGACCCTGGTTGTCCAGGCCCACCTTCACCGAGTCAGTGAAAATGGTTGGAGCCATCGATGCTCTGGCTCCGGCTGGATTCAAAACTGGTTAATTTTTTTTTGGTGGGGGAGGGTTGAGGAGGAGGCGGCATTTCCCCATGTAGACCGGGCTGGGGTTGATTTCGACTTTGAATTGAGGGGTTGTAAAAGCAAGGTTGTTACACATCGCAAAGTTCCTAGAAATTAAGAAATTCCAAAGAGAACAGTTTGGTTTTTAAACCTTCCCCTGCAAACCAAACAGTGCAGCATTGTGACAGTGCAAGCTGCTTTGTCAGGCAGTGCAGCCTAGTGCATAGAGCACAGGGACTTGGGAGCCTTGGGTTCTATTCCCAGCTATGACCTTGGGCAAGTCCCTTCCCCGTGCCTCAGTTTTCCCATCTGTAAAATAGGGCTTGTGATTCGGAGCTTCCTTTATAATGCACTTTGAGGTCTGCGGATGAAAAGTGCTAATTAAGAGCTCAGTGTTACCTCAGCCTTTTGATAGTGTGGGGTTGAGAAGGTCTCCATGGGGACCTATGTTCCCATTGTGCCATCCCATCAAGCAGCTCCTCCTTCATGATCGCCTAATGTCCCGGGGCAGCGACAGCAAGTGCTGACATGAAAAATAACCTGAATGTAGCAATTGCCAGACTGGGTCAGCCCTGAGGTCTACCTAGCATCAGCAGTAGAGGCTGCAGAGGAAGGGTAAAGAACCCCACAGTAGCAGTGGGGCAAAAAACTTTCCACCGCCATAGGTCTTATCCTGATCTCCAGTAGTTCAGCTTAAACCCTGAAGCACAAGGTTTAATATCCATTCCGGAATTATTGTTGTAATTTAAATTATAGCTCTGGATAGTCTTTATCCATGTGAATATCCAGTCTGGTTTTGGTCTCAACTTCATGTGGTGGTGAGTTCCACAGGCTAATTGAAAAGTTTCCTCTCATTGGTTTTGAGTTCCCTACCTTTTAATTCTATTTGAGTGTCCCTTGGCTCTTTTGTGGGATGAGACAGGAAGAACAGAAGCTCCTGATCTCCCTTCTTCATCCCAATTACTATTTTATAGATATTTATGATGTCCCCTCTTATTGGTCTCATTTCTAAAGGTAAAAAAATCCTTTCAGTCTCCTCATAGGAGTTTGTCCAGGCCCTAGATCATTCTCGTTGCCCTTCTCTGAACCTTCTAATTCTGCACTATCCTCTTTGATTTGGGGTGACCAGTGCTGCAGACATTATTTCAAATTCAGATTAAGTCTTTAATGGGTTGATGCAGTTTAGCGGCTGGAAACAAGGAATCGGCACCATGTTACCAGCAGTGGTGGAGGTATCTCCATTTATTGATCACAGTTCAGACTAGCAATGTGGAGTGAGTTAAGTACCAGAAGTGAAACTGAATAGAACTTGTGTGAAATTGACCAGTTGTAGTGGGTATTTCCCCCCCCCCCCCCCCCTTATTTCCTTTGCAGGTATTTCAGCATGGAAAAAAAAAGTGCGGAGGGATTTATATTAAAAATAAGCTTTAAGTTTAATAAACCCAGGTGCTGGTAACACAAGAAGGAAACATAGTTTTTGTTGTAATATGTTTTTTAAACCAGTAACGGCTCTCTAAATCCTCAAGCAAATTGTTGGGTTTTTTTACTGAATTTTCTTTTGAAATCCTGCAAAATTGCTCTGTGCATTTGGTTTTTGAGGACCCCTTTTTTTGTAAATATACATGGTTTGGGGGCTGAAAATGAGTGCGATTCTCTCCTGCATCGGCAAGTTTGTGACGTGAGCATCTCAGCAGGCTTCCTGCGTTCCTTCTGGTTAGTCTTTACCTGGTTGTGAATTGGCTGGGTTTGTATTAAAGTAGCACGTAATGACCTGATCCGAGGCCCTCGGACACCTAGAAAGAGTCTCTGCCCTAAAGAACTTTGAATCTAAAGAGAGCGGACAGACAATGGAGGGATTTGTAGCCCCATTTTACGGGCAGGGAGCTGAGCTGAAATGACTCGCCCGTGGTTGTGTGAAGTTGGTGTCCAAACTGGGAACTGAACCCAAATCTCCCAAATCCCAGTCCCCTGCCTTTACCACAAGGCCGTCTGTGAGAGATTCCAAAGCCAGAAGAGACCCCCGTGTTCATCTAGTCCGGTGGTTCTCAGCCTGTGGTTGGCAGACTCCTGGGGATCTGCAGACTGTGTCTAAGATTTCCAAGGGGTTTGTACCTCTGTTAAAAATTTGTAGGGGTCCAGAAATGAGAGCGGTTGAAAACCACTGGGCTAGTCTGATGGCACAGGCCATAGGACCTGCCCGTTTGAATTAGAGCAGATCTGAAAATTGCCTGTGGTGGAGAATCCGCCACAGCCCCTGGTATATTGTTACAAAAAGCTTGCTGTAACTCAGGGAGTGGAGGATTCTGTGCAGAGCCTCGATCTATCTTTCATGCTGCTCCCCCCACCCCCACCCCGGTGTGTTACATCTTCCCTTCTCCCAGCCTGCTGCTGTTGGGGGGAGCAGAAGCAGGGTTAAGGGAGGGCGAGATGTTTATGTTCTACACCTGCAACTGCTTGGGCTTCAATTGTTCAAAGATCACGCGTCTGTTGATTGCTTCTGAAGCAGGGTGACTTGCGTGCTAGGCCAAAGTTAACCTATCTGGGTTAAATGGCCTGTACTCCCAGTGGTGCCTCCCGGGTGCACAGGGCTGTTCAGGCAATGAACATTCAAACGCTTCCCTGATGTGCCCACTTCTAGGGTGGAGCAGGGATTCCACTGCTGAAATGAACGACTAATGAGCTTCAGGCTGCCAGAGCAGACAAGCCCCTGGCCTTCCCGGTTAGACCAGGGGTACCAAGCGGGGCTCTCACTGGTGCTGCACCGTGAGGCTGACTGCTCTGGGGTCACCGTCTGTGTCCTGGCCTGGCCATGATGCTCCGATTGCTGAGGAGGGCAAAATGCTGTCTGCTGGGTCTGTTTGTCCCTCCTGCTGCTGCTCGTTGCTGGCTGCAGGTAGATGATTTTTAATGAGCACGCTGGAATATTTCAAACCTTTCGTGCTGAGCCTGTGGGACCTGCCACCTGAGATGGCAGAAAATTCCCCTGGCCCTGCCAAAGCTGCACCTGCACAAGGTTAACCCTTTGGGCGCCACTCTTGCCAGCCTGTCGGATTGGCACGTGAGGAGGGCAGCCCCTCGGGAGTGTGGACTCAGCTACGTATCTGTTACCCCCACCCCGATCAGCCAGTTAATTCCCTCTGCTGGTGCCTTCCGAATTGTTCTGACCCGACCCTCTTGAGCACCCCGGGTTACATGTAAAGAGATTTGGGCTCCAGCTCTGGAGGAAGGGCAGTGATCACCTGCTCCAGCCCCTTTCATGGAGGAGGGCTTCCAATCAACCCCCTTTTCGGCCTTATAGTGACTTGGGGGGCGGGGGGGGGGGGGGAGGCTCCAGCATAGGTCCCAGATGGGAGGGGCTGTCTCAAGCCCCACCCCCCAGGGTGCTGAGCATGCAGCAGCTGGCGGAGACTCAGCTGATCTGCTCTTGTTGGCTGGTCAGCGTCAAGGCCTCTGTTCACCAGGCGCAGCTCAGATAAGCTGATCCTGTTGCACTCTGGACCAGCACTGGCCTCACCTGCCCCCTGGCTGGCTGTAGTGACAAAGACCAGAGGAGTCTCTCTCAGCCCTCCAACCCAGGAGTCCTGACTCCAGGTAGCCCCGCTCAACCCCACTGCAGTGTGAAAGGTGATTGACAGGTGTCAGTCCAGTTCCCAGAGGGAGGGGCCTCCCCATCACCAAACCATCTCCCTCCCATCTGGGAACTGTGTGGGCCACCCCACCCCAGTCCCATGACTGTAAGGCCTGAAAGGGGCTTGAATGGGAGTCCAGAAGATAAGCTGCCCCTCACCAGCCTCTCTCGCCAGAAGGGATAGGAGCACCTAACATGGCCCTTCCTCTTATGCAGTGATTGGGGGCTGAGATGGGGGGGCGGTGTTTAGAACAGGGGGGCTGGGAGTCCTGGGTTCTATTCCTGGCTTGGGGAGGCAGCATGGTCTAGTGGTAAGAATGAACCCAGGAGTCCTGTCTAGGATGATTCTGTGATGGGGATGCCTCTCCCTCTAGGAATTGGACTGAGACCTGCCAAATTACTTTCACATTGGCCTGGGTTTGAACTGCTGCCCTAGAGATGCTGTAGATCTCCTTGCTCCCCACCCCCCGGGATGAGGGAGTTTGCCAGGATGTTCCGTGCTGCCGGGCCAAGTTCCATGGGATCCAGGGCGGAGGTTAGGATCCCACCCTCCTGGCCGCATGGGCCTGTGTGCCAAGATCCCTGGCTAGCTGCGGTGGCTGATAGAGCAGCCGAGAGCCAATGTGGAGCAGGGAGCCGATGCCTTTAAGGGCTTCGTGTAAACCTGGCAGCGTGCCCAGCCCTGGCTCTCCCTCCCCCTTTGAGGCTGCTCCCATGGGGCGCTTTCTGAAATAATACCTAGCGCACTCTTCATCGGGGCAGGCTGATCCCTGAGCCTGGGAAGCGACCGGAGCGGAGCTGGCTGCTTCCCACCCTGCTACCCACTTCCGCCCCTCCAAGGGTCCCAGAGGTGTGGTTGGAAGCCGAGCGGCCATGGGGGAGGCTCGGGTGGTGTAGATAAGGAGAGCAGCCTGAATCAGGATCCCGGCAGCCAGGAGCCGACGTCTGCGTCAGGGGCAGCGGCATGGAGCTCAGACCCAGCGACCTTCGTGGGATTGAGGAAGGCTCAGAATTTGACTTCCAGTTCTGGATCCAGCTCTTCCTCTGGGTGCACTTGTTGGGCCGGCTTGTCCATTACCTCCTCCGCGCCTTTGGGGGGCTGACACAGTAGCCCCCTTGTCCGTGGCACCCGCAGTGAGCAGCTTCCTTTCCGGTTTCCCCCCTGCCTCCCATCTGCAGGGTCCCGGTCTCTGCAGCCCCCGGCTGTTTGGAAATTGCAACTCGCAAGGAAGGGCCTCCTCCTTCCCCATCCCACCCTCTCGCTTCTCCCCTGGAGCGTTCTCCGGCTCTCTCTGGCTTCCGCTGAGAGTGGCTTCCCGCTCCCAAGGTCAAGGAGTGCAGCAGCGCTTGTTTGGGAAAGGCAAAGTAAAGAAACCTCCAGGTGACTAGTTCTGGGTCCCTCCCCTGCCGGCGGTCGGTACCGCCTGGGACTGCGCGACACGAGATCTCGTCCTTGGGGTGCTGCTGCAGGGTGCTGCCGAGGGTTTCCGAATGTGGGTCTCTTTGAACACCGCTTGGAGAGCCACCTTCGACGCGCTGCAACCCCCTGCTGTTCGTCTCTGCGAGCTGGGCCCCCAGCAGTGGATTTAAGGACCTGCACCCCTCTGACTCAGGCCTCACGTGAGCCACAAGCCCACTGCCCCCTATTTCCTTTGCAGCCCCAGTGGCTTGGCCCGGCGGGCACTGTACTTGTAGGATGGTGTGTTTTCCAGGGGTCTGCCCCCCAATACATGCAGGATTGGCAGTGAAGCCAGGGGGAGCCTCTCGCGCTGCTTTCGGCCTGAGAATTTGAGAGGAGCAGAGACCCAGTGTGCTGTTTGAGCCCTGCTGTGCGGGTGTGTTTCCCCTTGCCATTGGCCATTGTTCTGGCAAACCTGTCCCAGAATCTGTCCTCCCCTCACCCTCCAGGAAGTGAAACTGACTTGGCTGGGTACATAAGTGACCAGACTCCCCGACTCCGGCTCCATTCCCTCCACCAAAGAAGCCAACTCTCCAGACAGAGGTGGGAGAGAAGAGTCCCTGGGTCTTCCACCTCCAGCAAGAGGCGGGAGGAGTGTGCCTGGATGTGACTGGCCGGCCCTGAAGAGTCGCGCACCGGTCTCTGAGTTGACAGCCACGCTCTGGGACTGCTGCAGGGCGGGGGAGCTGTTGGATGGAAATTCTCTCTCCGGTTAGAAGTCAAGAGCAATCAGCTCAAGTCCCCTGTCTCCGGCAGGAGTGGAGGAGTTTGGCTGAGGCTTGGGGCCGGTCCTCTAGTCTTCTCCCCTGCTGGGAAATGGCCAAGGCCGGAGGATTCCTGGATCGGGGCCGAGCTTCGCGTCGACTCTGGTTGTGAGGGCCGGGGAGAGAGGGAGATAAATAAATGAAGGGAAACATGAGCCATGGAGCAGAAATGACCTGCCCCAACCCCAGCAGGAACAAAGGCGCTAAGATGTCACCGCTTCAGAAGTTGGAGAGTCTGGCTGGGCGGATTTTCTACTGGGGGCCGCGCAGCGAGGCGGGGGCCCCGGCCGGCAGTGAGACGGCCCATGTGTCAGAGCACACTGCCACCTGGAATGAGCAAAGTGAGTTGGGATTGGGGCCCTGGAGGTGGGACCAGATCCTGGGGGGGTCGGGCTGCCGTGATTCTGTGCTGGGGAAAAGAAGCAGCATCCGAGTCCTGGTGGGGGTTCCCTGTGGGGCAGGCGCCATTGAAGTTTGTGGTGGCTTCTGTGGGGAGACCACAGATTGAGTCTGGTCTCCCCAGCTCTCCCCCCCCCGGGACAGTTCCCTGCGGGGCAGGGTCGAGATGAGGAAGCTCACCCAGCGGATGAGGCCTTAGGAGCTCTTGGTTCCCAGTCACCTCTGGCAGCAGCTTGATATCCAGGCACTCGTCTTCCTGGCGCTCCTGAGCCATCGGCCATGTTGCACTGGCCACGCAAGCTCTTGCCGTGTTAAGAAGCTGATGGTGGTGCCGTGGGCTCTGGAGATGGAGTCAGGAGGGTTGAACCCACCAAGCTGAGTGTGACTTCTGTCCTCGCTGAGTGTCCGCACCGGGCCTCAAAACCAGTTTGTGTGGCGAGCTCTGCTCCATCGGCTCTCACTGGTCTGCCGATGGGAGCTAATCTTCACCCCCCCCCCACAACCCCCCCGAAGAGAGAGATTGTCTTTGTTCTGTGATGGGGGGGGAAACTGACACACACACACACAGGGGGAAGTTACTTGCCTAAAGTCTTGCAGAATTGGCTATGGAACCCAGGAGTCCTAGATCCCAGTCTTCCATACTGGGTTAGAGCAGGGGCCTGGGCATCAGGACTCCTGGGTTCTGTGCTCAGCTCTGGGAAGGGAGTGGGGTCTATGGATTCTTCTCTTCCTCATCACTCTCTCTCTCTCTCTGCCCCTCTCTATTCCCACTCTCCCTCCATTCCAAAGGCCAGTCCCTGGTGTGTGGCACCTCCCCTTCCTCCCACTGCGCCTGGGAAGCTGCAGGCCAAATGCCTGGTCCTTGATCGCTGCGGATCTTTGGTGTGGGTGGGGGGCTGGGTGCTCGGATCCCTGTGCCCTGAGTGGCACAAAGACCCACTGGCTCCCCTCCGTGGCATAGTCATGGCTGCTTCCCTGTGCTGTCCCTATGGGACAGATTTGTGCCCTCTCCTGTGTCACTTACACTTCCTCTCTGACATCTGTCTCACTCTTTCCTTCTCATCCACTTTCACTTCCTCCTTCTCTTTCACACTCCCTCATTCCCTCCTTTTATTCCTCCCCTCCCCAGACTTGACTCATCAGAGATGAAAACTCTTTTCCCCCCCCCCATTTGCAGCCTGTCAAGTGTTACCTCAGCAGCTCGTACTCCTGAATTAACTGCGCCGCCGCTTGGTCGAGGGCGCATCCCGACTCGGTGGCCCGGGCCGTAGTTTTGGTTGGGTGGGATTCCCATGAGGGATCTGGAAGTCCCCACGTGACCCTAAATGGCTCTGCTGCCTCTACAGGGTCTCTGGGATAGCTCGGCGGGGGAGGGGAGGGAGGATGCGGGGATGAGCCATCTGTGACCCGCCCACCAATGTTCAAACAAGGTAGTAACAATAGTGCCTTGGCAGGGCAGTCGGGATTAAAATAGCAGTTTGTAAAGCACCTGGTGCCAGCGGCTTTTAACCCTCTGCTGTCTCGGCCTTCCGAGCGCTGCCTCCAGGTCCAGCGGGCAGGGCGGGGGTCCAGCGGGCAGGGCGGGGGTCCAGCGGGCATGGTGGGGGGGAATGTTCCAAGCCGGTGACAGCTCTGACTTCTTGATAGCCTACTGAGGGAGGACCACGTTCCACAGTTTGGTAGCACCAGGAGGAGGGATTCCTGGGTTCTCTCCCTGGCTCTGGGAGGGGAGTGGGGTCTAGTGGTTAGAGCAGGGAAGCTGGGAGCCAGGACTCCTGGGTTTATTCTCTTGATCCAAGGTACTTCTGAGAGCCCGTCACTGTAGCATCTGAGCCCCTCACAGTCCATGCATTTATCCTCACAACCTGCCCGTGAGGCAGGGCTATCATCCCCAGTGTACGAATGGGGAAACTGAGGCACAAAGTGACATCTCATGGCAAGTCAGTGGCAGAGCCAGGACTAGAACCCAAGTCTCCTGATTCCCAGGCCAGGGTCTGATCCACTGATTGGCGCTGCCTCTGCCCACTTCTCTGACCCATCCGAGCAAGGCACTGATACCGGGCAGAGCATCAGGGGTTTGCTCTGCTTCGCGTTGGGGACAGCACTGCAGAAGCTCCTGAATGGAGCGTTGGCAGTTAGCAAACCCATGCTGGGTCTGGAAACTGCCAGGAGAGAGTAGGAGGGGCCCTGTGGGGGTGTTGCCTTCTTTGATAGCTGCTTCCTGTTAAAGGGGCCTGACCCTCTGTGTTAGTTACACCACAGCCGTCCATTCAGCTGTGATCTGGAGTCACTGTTGGCTGGCTGGAGGTGAGGAGACTCCTCATAGATCACTGCCCCGTAGCAACCAAATCTCCCTCTGCTGGTTCCCACCCGCCTCTTTGTCCCTGACCTCCAGGCTTCGGTATTGTTGCCCTTGGTTAATTTCACACTGGATCAGCAGCCCTGGCTCTCCGAGCCGAGAACCCCAGCAGATCTGCTGTCCCTGTGCTGTCTGCCCTGGAGGGGCCCCTGGTGCCTGAGGCTGCTACTGGACTGGCCCTGGAAACCAGGGCAATTTCTACTAGGAACCAGGCCAGCGGCCCCTGCATGAAACCCGTTTGCATCTCAAAGTGCAGTGGAGTTAGAATAAATTACTCTGCCGACCTGGAGCCCGATTCCCACATAGGATCCAGGTAGCAAAGATGTGCAGCCCGAGCTGCCCCTCCTGGTCTGCGCCGCTAGGTGGCGCTGTGGTGTGGGGGGGGGGAGCTCACAGGACTGTAGCTGAGAGGAGGGGTTTTAACCCCGAAACAGAGCTGGCTCCTGTCTGGCCTTGGGTAACTGAGACTCTGCTGCTTGGCATTAACCCCTTGCTGCCTGCAATCGTCTCTTTCCTCGCCTGCAGGTGGCAGAGCATGCTGGTCTGGTGCCTTGGTGGTGAATATTCAAGCCACTGGGAAGCTGGGTGCTCTGGGGGGTGGGCGGGAGGAGGAAGTGGGGCCCGTTTCCCAACCGTCGCACCTGGGAGCTCTCCTAGGAACCGTGGGGGACTGATGCTAGTGCCCCACCATGCTGCTTGGGGGTGCTGAGTTGCAGGGGGGGCCCTGCACCTCGCAAGCAGGGCTGCCCTAGGGGGCGATGTGCTGCAGGGTGGGGGCTGGGTAGGCGGCGCTCTCCCTTTGTAGTCAGCACTCACGCCAATGCTCCAGTGTGGCACCAGAGGGCGCTGCGCTGCAGGGAGCTGCGTGGGGGCTGCTCTCTCCCCTCTGTCAGTGCTGAGCCCAATGCCCCAATGTGTTGCTAGGGGGCGCTGTGCTGCAGGGTGGTGCTCTCCCCTGGCTCCGGGGCTGGGGGCTGATGCGATGCATCCGGGGCTGTGACCCAGACAATTGACAGGCTAAGCCCAGGGTCGGCCCCAACCCCAGCTCGCTTGTCTCCATTCTGCCTCCTTAACCCCTTCTGCCATTCCGGGGTTCACCGGCTGGCATGTTCCGCCCCAGAGGTGGCTGCAGCTCAGCATCCCTGCATACAGCTCGCCCATCGCTCTCCTTTGTGATGGGCTGGGAGGCCGGATGCTGTGTGAATGTGAACGATGGCTGCTTTGCTGCATGTCACCCAGAGGGGGGCGCTAGCCAGGATCAGTGGAGCCGGTCTTGGGGCAGGCGGGGATGGGGAAGGCCCTGGTCTCTGGCTGCACTCTCTTCTGCAGGGCCCGTGTAACTGGCCGCTGAGTATGTGTGAGGGGTTCCCCCTCTGTCTGATGTGCTGAGGAGCTGAATCTTACCGGCCTAGCCAGGGAGCTCAAGCTGGAGCAGCCCCTGCTTTTATCTGTCAAGGCCCCTGGTTCTGGCCCCTGTGTGCCAGCCAGCGCATCAGCAAATAGCAGAGATCTTGCTCGTGAGCTGGTGGCTGGGCTGGGGGGGGTACAGGGGTGCCACAGAATTGGGGTGTAGTGAGCCCACAAAGTTGATGACATTAGGTCCTCGCAATGACTGTCTAGGGACATCGAGAGTGTTCCCTCGAGCTGTAGCCTGAGAGCCAGGACTCCTGGGTCCATCCCAACTCTGCGAGGGGAGTGCTGTCCTCGATTCGAAGGCTAGAGAATTTCACCCAGCTGCTCCTGTATTGGTCTTAGTGGTTAGAGGCTGGGAGGCAGGGCTCCTGGCTCTGGGAGGCAAGTGTCATCTAATGGTTAGGAATCAGGACTAAAAGAAGGAATCAGGACTCCTGGGTTCTGTTCCAGCTCAGGGAAAGCACAGTCTAGTGGTTGGAGCAGGGGTAGTACGGGGTATCTGTACTGAGGGGTCGTACAGGATTGTTCTGGTATTAAACATCTATGGGAAAGGAGCTTCTAGCATTTCCCTTGGGAGCAATGGTCCTTCTGGCTAACTGATCTCTGGCTGGTGGCAGACGAATTTCCCCTTACGCTATTCCAGTCCCCCCTTCCCCTGCCAGAGCAGTTGTTGCTGCTTCCCTTGTCTCAGAGCAGCAGAAAGCAGCTTCCCTTCCTTGGAAACTAAGCCAGCCTGACAGTCTCCCGTCCCAGCGTGATCCGCAGCTGAGGTACAGCTGGGCGATGGATTGATCAAAGTGGGTGGGGCTCTATTCTGTGTTTAGCTTTGGCCCCTCCCCTCACACGCATGGTTCGGCTCCAGAGCTGTGTTTATTGAGTGGCGTTAAATCTGGCCACTGGGAAATCGATCGGTTCTGCTGCTCCGTCAGCTTTCCAGGCCTGGGGCAAAAGTTCTGTCCTTCATCTGTTCCAATAGTGGGCGGCGGAGGGGGAGCAGCATGCTGGCATCGGGATCGGAAACTCCAGGAGCTCTGAACAGGATCAGGCTGTAGCCTGGCGCTCTCTGGATGCAGGGCCGGCTCCAGGCACCAGCCTACCAAGCACGTGCTTGAGGCGGCACCTGGAGGGGGGGCGGCACTCAAGGTTTTTAGGGTTTTTTTGTAAATTAAAAAAAAAAAAAAAAAACTTCCTCTGGCACCCCTGCCGGGGCAGCGGGGCCGCCGGCGTGCCCCGCTCCCCGCCGGCGTGCCCCGCTCCCCGCCGGCGTGCCCCGCTCCCCACCGGCGCCCCGGCTGGAGCAGCGGGGCGGCCGGCGTTCCGCGCTCCCCACTGGCAGGGGGAGCGGGGCGGCGGGCATGCCGCCCTCCCCGCTGGGCCCCCCCCCCGCATTTTGGCGGGGCTGCATTTTTTGGGGGGGCGGGGGGGTGTTTTGGCCGGCATTGGGGGGGGGGGCGGTGCTTGTGGGTTTTGTTTTTTTTTGCTTGGGGCGGCGGAAAAGCTAGCCGGCCCTGTCTGGATGGGGGGATCCGGGCGGCGTTTGCCAAGGAGAGAGAGATCCTGGCAGTGTCCCAGAGTTGAGAAAGTCAAGCTTCTTGGCAGAAATGCAGGAGTGGGGGAGGGGGCGGGATGCCCAGCGCTGGGTTTGCCAGCCCTCGGATTCACTGGTCAAAGTGGCCGGCTCATCCTTCATGTTGTTCGCCAGCCTCTAGCCAAAGAACTTGTAAACACTTTTGTGAATAAACTCCGCCCCATAGCACAATCCTCAGCCCCAGTTTACAGAGCTGGAAAATGACTTGTCTGCACTCACAGTACAGGCCTTCTGGCTTATCCAAAGCAATGTCAAGATGCCCCATTACCTCCCTGGGCGTTGGAGCAGGTCCCACAATAACCCTGACCAAATCCCAGCATGGTTAAGGATACGCCACTCCCCTGAAGTCCACCCTACAGGGTGTTGGATCCTTCACTCTTCTGCACCACAGTGTGCCTGTTAACCAGCTGCTGTCCCCACCCCAGAAGCAGCTGCATTTTGGTGCTGGGGGAGCAGTCCCCATGCAGCATTGCTGTGCGTTGTTGACCGGCTGCCATGACCCACCCCAGAGATGGGTGCCATGAGTCCCATGTGTATATAGTGAACCTGCTTAGGGCTGATCCAGCATATGAAGGAGAGGGGGCAGGGAGGGATTTCAAGTCATGTCTGACTTTATCTCTTGGCATGAGGGCACTGTTACATGCCTGGGGATGGCCAGGCAGCAGGAGGCATTTGGCTCTCTTGGCATCCGCTGGGGCTTTTAACCACCCTGGCCCATGCTCCCTTGGGGGAGGAGGGGCCAGTGTAACCTAGTCTGCGTTGTGTGTCCCTGACCATAGACGCTGAGAGTCTGTTCCTGCCCCAGCTACAGAGCCTGGCTCTGATGAAAAGCTGTAAAGACTCCGGCCTTCAGCTCCGCAGGTCCCCGGTTCAATCCTTGGTGTTGACCGAAACAGTTGCTGTCACACCCCCTTGGACTCCCTCTGGACCCGGCTAGCTTTGATCTTGCACTGGTCAATTGTAAGTTTCTTAGGGCTAAGCCAACTCCTGGGGGCCTACGGCTGGGTCTTTGCTCCAGTGTTAGCCAGGCTGATTTGCCCCCGGTAGCCTAGTTGGGGTCTGAGCAGCCAGCCTGCAAAGCCGTGCATAGGCGCCGACTTTAGTCGGCACTGGTGGGTGCTCGCGCCCCCGGCCTCGCCCCAACTCCGCTCCAGGCCCCCCCTTCCCCAAATCCCCACCCCCGCCTCCTCCCCGGGGAAAAATTGGTTGGTGGTGAGCACCCACCGGCAGCTCCCAGCTAGCCCCCCCTCCCTCGCGTCCAACTCACCTCGGGTTCTGGGTTCCTGCCGGAGGCGCCTCCCGCTGAAGCCTGCGCTTTCCCCCACGTCCCCCCCTTGCCGCCGGCCGAACAGCTAACAGGCGGGCGGCTGCACGTGAAAGCTAAAAAAAGCAGCTTCAGCAGGAGGCGCCTCCGGCAGGAACCCAAAAGCCGAGGTGAGTTGGGGCGGGGGGGGGGCTGGCGGGGAGCTGCCGGTGGGTGCTCACCACCCACCAATTTTTCCCTGTGGGTGCTCCAGCCCCAGAGCACCCACAAGTCGGCGCCTATGAAGCCGTGTCTGAGTAACTCTGTCCTCACTGGCTTTGCACTTGTTCTGGGCAGAAATCACAGGGCTTTGTGTTGAGGTGCACAGATTCTTTCCCTAGCAATCGCGGGAGAACTTGTCTGCCCTGCAGGGGAATTGTGGGAAGGCACTGGGGGACTGTTGGCACACAAGGGTTTAGCCTCTGCAGAGTGGGTGGGTTCCAGCCCAAATAAAACTAGAGCCTAACCCCTACCCCGTCCCCAGCTAGGCCGGCTAGCACCTCCCGATTGGGGTCAGAGGCGTTTGTGTGTGGACAGTAGCGGGGTTAGGTCAGGTACGCCTTCCATGCCATGCCAGGCCAGAACTTCATGGAGACCCCCTAGTGGTTGACACCATGTATTGCCGGCTTGGCAATGGCAAGCCAGAGAGAACCCCAGCGTGTGTCTGTGTCCAGTAGTCTGGATAAAGGATCCCTGTTTAGCATCTCTGCTTTGTGGGGTGCCCTATAGAGGAGCATGATCCTAGTGAGTTAGAGCAGGGGGCTTGGGGCAGGGGGCTTGGAGACAGGACTCCTGGCACTAGGCAGGGAGGGGTGGTATATTGCTTAGCGAAGGACTCCTGGGTTCTGTCCCCCTTTTGCCACTCTCCTGCCATGGACCTTCAGCAAGATTCCTTTCCTTCCTTCTACCTCAGTTTCCCACCTGTAAACTGGGATTGATCGCTTGCCATGGGTGTTCTAACATGCTTTGAGATCCTCAGGGTGGGAGGACAGACGGGCTTTCATAGGGGGAATAAGGAGTTATAGTGAGGCGGCTGAAGTGGGGGTGGGAGAGGAGTTGGGGGATCCTCTCTTTCTCTTCCAGTAGTGGATCAGGGCAGTGTTCAGATGCCCCAAGGGGGTTTGGGTGTTGGGTAAGAACCCAGTTAGAGCAGCATGGGCGGGGCATGGGGGGAGGAGCCACAGTTGTTGTGTATAAATAGACTCCTGGAGCATCACTGCGTGAATGTCTCGTTTTATTTGCACTGCCACCGCATGACCGGCTCTGTCCCTGTCGTCCCCACCCCCTCACGCCGAGAGCTCAGAACCCAGCGAAGGGCTGGAGACAGGCGCTGCTTTCCAGAACCAGCTGCCCCACGTCCCGGGGTGGTGAAGGGACGCTTCGGGGGTTGCCCTCGCCTCGTTGCTGCCTCCATCCCCACGCAGGTGGGATTGGCGGCACTGGCAGATCCACCTCTAGCGGCAAACAGGAACCCAGGAGTCCGGGGCCAGGCTGACCTTGGGGGCGGACGCTGCTGTATCCGGGGCAATAGGTGCTAACGGGCTCAGACCCCCTGCGCCAAGGGAGCTTGAAGGCGGCTGTCACCGGAGGATCCGGGCAGCGCGATGGGATAAACCCGGCCCCTCCGATGCAGCTGCGGGAGAGTTGGCGCCACAGACACGCCCTGAAGCTGCACTGGGCCCTGTGCTGGCTCGCGTCTCTCCTCGGCTGTGAGGAGAAGCTGGGGCAAAGCAGAGGTCGTGTTTGCTCCTGCTGCCTGGGACAAAGTCCCCCACCAGGCGCCAGGCTGGACCTCCCTCTCCGCCTGTCATGACCTGCTAACCGCAGCCGCCGGCCTCCGTGGGCCACAGCATGGATGGTAAGGGGGGATCCCAGGCAGGGCGTGTGCTCATCTCCCCTCCCTTAGTATCCCTGATGGCTTGAAGTGCCCGCGTCCGTCGCTTCCTTCCTCTCTGCAAAGGGGAGCCGATGACTCACGGCAGACACACGGTGATCCTGACCCCCCTCCCCTCAGCTCTGCCCTGCCCCCTTCCTCCCAACCCGCTGCTCCCCCTGCTACTCGGGGCCCAGGGCCTCTCCCCAGCAGAGACCAGTGGCTTGTGCTCGGCTTCGCACTGGCTCTGTGACCTGAGCTGCAATTAAACCCATGTCTCTTAAAGGCAGGAGGTGAATTCTGCTGTCACCCCGATTTTCCTGCCCTCCTGGCTTGTGGCTCGGGGTAATCGCAAGGCACAAGCCAGTTCTGGTCAATGGTCAGCTCCTTTGAGATCTGCTTAACCCATCTGTGAGTTTAACCCTCCGAGACCCGAACCCTTCCCTCTACCTGCGTCTGGTCACATTACGGTAGCTCTTAGGCCCTGATTGAGCTCAGGGCCAATTGTGCAGGGCGCTGTACATACTTCTAGTCAGAGAGAGTCCCTACCCTGAAGAGCACAGAGTCTAAATAGACCTGAGTGGAGAGGGGAAACTGAGGCCTGGAGCGAGGCAGTGACTTGCCCAAGGTTAGAACCCTAGTCACTGGGCAATGCTGCCTATCTATGCCAGTTTCTACTAGCAGCTTTGGCTGTGATCTTGCCATTGTGATCTCTTTGGGACAGGGAGTGCAGCTCCTGTTTGTACAGCGCCTAGCTCAATGGGGCCGGGCCTGGTGGGGACCTGTCAGCGCCATCGAATCATAGGCTTGACATAATTGAAACCAATCCCCATGGGAGGTGAAAACCTGGCAGCTCGTTCCGTCCGCTGGCCATCTAGCAGGAGGATGTCGGGGTTCAGAGCTCTGTATCCCTGGCTCCCACAGCCACCTGGCCTGTCCACCCAGGTCACTGTGTAACGCTGACAGACCCAGTCGTCGGCAGGTGGGATCGAACCAGGGACCTCTGGAGCTTAGTGCATGAGATGAAAGCCAACTGGCCAGCAGCTCAGGCTGGAGAGAAAACTCAACGTCTCTCTCTAAGTGGTCATGCTACCGCTAGATGGGCCAGAACACCCCCCCCGGGAGGTGTGTGGGTTACAATTGCAGTGAAGGGCTCTGTACTCAGCTCTCTTCCCCAGCCCGTGCGAGAGGCAGGACACTCGTGCCTGGTCCCTGCAGTCGTTAGCAGGCTGCTGGGTGTAACGCAGGCCGCGTGCGCCAGATCGGGTTGTATTCGATCTTCATTAGATCCTTCGCATCAGGAGCCAGGCCCTGTTTTGATTTCGCTCCAGCCCCATCCCCTGCTCCCTTGGGCCTCTTTCCCCACTGGGCTCATTAAGGGAAATAAAGCAGTTTGTTTTGGAAGCCTGCTTGATGCTCGCCAGAGAGAGACAGTGGGTCCCAGTGGCAGGGAAGAGCTGGGTTTAACCCTTCAGCCGCCAGCACTGGAGGGATGGGGCGGGGGAGGAGATGGATTCTCCTCCGTTCCACCCAGGCAAGATGGAGTTTGCACTGCGGGAGATGGGGATCTGGAGCAGCTGGGGGCATGAGATGGGCAGGATGGAGCTGGAATCGGAATAAGGCTGCACTAGAGACAGTTCTTTCACATGGTGCTTGCAGCTTGCCCCTCCCCTCCCGCCATCCTGGTGAGGCCTCATCCCAGTGGAAACCCTCCCATGGCCAGAAATGGCACCCAGTGCAGAAAGCGAGTGGGGCTGAGGCAGCTTGCGAACGTGCATCTAGTGGCCTGGGGAGACGGGCCTCAAAGGGCTTCAAATCTAAATGGATGATGGCAGGTGATGATGCTGGGCGGAGAGGGAGGAAGGAGGTGAATGGAACAAGCTCACGGGGGAGCTGTCGGCACATTCGTTCCCATCGCTGGGGTGTGGGGCACGCAAGGATGGAATCTGTGTGGGTGTTAACCCCGGTGCCATTCTCCCTCCCTGAATTTTTGCCTGTAGTTTCAGGATCTCTCTTTGCTGTTGTACGGTGTCCTTAAACAGGTGCCCTATTTCACCCCAGAGGTGGCTGCATTTTGGTGGCGGATGACATGATCCTTGTAGTGACCATCTTTAAAGCACTTAGTATTGGCTGCTGTGGAAGCTTTTGCTTCAGGCGCCCTGACCCCCGTCAGTTACACTCCCACTGGCAGGGCGACTGAGCCTGCCTTTACATTCTGGCTGCGTTCCAAGGTGACCGGTCCCTGTAAACAATGTTCCCTCTATTTTTTGACAGGCCATGTGCGCAAAAAATTTCTTCTATGCAAATTGTTGTGGTTTTGTGCAAATGTTTGTGCATGCAGTGTTTTGCCATGTGCGCAGGGTTTAGAATCTGTGTGCACACGCACACAGCTTAGAGGGAACAGTGCCTGTGAGCCTCTAATCTGCTCTCCCCCATTAATGCCCTTTGTGCCTCTGGGGCATGGTGAAATTAGATTAGTCAATTTCACTTTGTTTCTGATTTCTCCTGTGTTTATTTGCAAGGCTGGGGTCCTAACTCTGGTTTTGGGGGTGGGGGCTTTAAAGTTTTGTCAAACCAGCCCCCTACCCCCAAATAGGGGGGAAATTGTGTTACGTTTTGTAACCCCGGCCTTCGTGCCGCACAATTGTTTTTCTTGCGGACCTGGCCCTGATCCTGCAGTGGGATTTCAGAAAGGAGGCTATTCTGTCCTCTCGAGGTTCTTATTCTGCTCTTATCACCCCACTTCCAGTCGTGCATTAAGCGATGTGACTGCACATCTGTCATGTGGCTTGTTCTCTCATCTTCTCCCTGGAAGGAGAAGTGAGGGCAGTGGAGTGTCTTGTTGTTTTAGAGGTTCTGGTAGGTCAAAGAAAGGCGTCTGGATTTGGGATGGTCCCTGGTTCATGCGGCAGGTAGTTCCACAGTCTGCAACCCGACCCTGAGGAAACTCTGTCTCCTGCACTGTGGTGGTAGGTGCCATTGTACCAATGAAGTAGAGTTGTCAGCCGTTCTCTTTCTGCCAAAGTCGTATGCTTTTTTTAGATCCTCCTTGGCGCAGGCCTTGGTGCCTTGAAGATGGGGACTGGGAACTTGAACTTGGTTTGAAATGCAGAGGCTCTAAGGTGGAAACTGCTACTCAGAAGCTGGCATGCATTAGGTTTCTGTGATCACAAATGTTGGGCCTAAAATGTGTCATGTCTCTTTAAGAGCAGTCTGCCCTCTGATTCAGAGACTCAGCTCTCTTCCAGATAACTCTGCTCTCTCCTAATTACAGGCCCCTAGAGCCCTGGTGCTGGGCCCTCCTGGGCTTTGAGTCAGGCTCTGATTTCCCTTCCGCAGAGAATGGCTTTGTTAACCGGATCTGTGGTCCTTAGTGGTCCGACCTTCTCATGCGTTTTCCTTTCTGTGTGGTGGGTTGATCCTTGTCCCAGGGATTCGAATAGTACCTCGTGCTGCTGCATCGGATACAAGAGAACTGGATGCGTTGTGATAAGCAAGAGTGCAATCTAGCAGTCAGAGTAAGGAATGGGAGTTGGGATTCCTGGCTTTGGGATGGAGAGTGGGATCTAGTGGTTAGAGCAGGGGGCTGAGAATCAGAACTCCTGGGTTGCATTCCCAGTGGGAGTCTAGTGGTTAGAGGGAGGTGGCGGGTGGGTGGAGGGGGCTGAGAGTCAGGACTCTTCGTGCTCTTCTCAGTTCTTCCACTTCCTGTGCAACAATGGGCAAGGTCACATCTCCCTGCCCATAAAAAGGGGAATAGTACCTGCCTCCTGGAAGGATTAAGGAGGTTAAGGTTTTGCTCAGTTCTTTCAAAGGTGGCACAAAAGATTAGTGGTACGGAAACATCTCCACTCGCCAGCTATCCTCTGGCGTTTATCCTGGTGCAGGTCAGTGTGTTAGTCTATTGTGTAATTAGACACAGTCAGTTAGTTTCAAATGCCAGATTCGTGCCATCTAACAAAACTGACATGAATAGAAATGTGGTCATGGGTCTTTAAAGGGGCTCTCTCCACTGAAAGGCCACTGAGCTGGAAAGGAACAGCTACAAAACCTCGGGGTTATTAGAACGAGAGGATTCTAAAAATCCAGTTTACCATTTATGAGTTACCATCAATGGAATGCAGGCTCCTAAAGCCTATGAGCCCTTTGGAAAATGTTACCCCGTTCCCACTATTGCCTTTGCATGGAAAGATTCTTTGCCCAAAGAAGTGCTGTCTCTCTCACAGAGGAGCTTTGCCTGGGTTGGTAGAAAGTGCCATGGGACTGGAGAAGTGGAGCTGTCAGCCACAATGCCTGTCCCAGAGCTTTCGGCTCTAGGGGACCCTGGCCGAGGCCCAGGTTTTGAAGAGAGAGAGAATGAGACTCTGAGATGAGACAGGCACAAAAGGGAACAAATTATCGGTGTTGGTCTGAATGAATTAGAGGCTGGTGGTGCAGAGAAGATTCCTCCGTCGCTGTGCGGGACTGCCCCCAGTTTATAATTGATTAGCAGAGCCTCACAAGACTTCCTAGACCTCCAGAAGAAGGCAGAATGGCTGATCTCCCCTCCCAAGGCATTGATCTGGTGTGGATGGTGCCATGGATGAACAGTGGGTCGAGGGGTGTTGCAGTTCAGGGCAACTGCACCTGTATTTGCCCCTCATGGTCCAGCCAGGGAAGCCACTTAGGCTCCTGGCAACCAGTCATCACATCTCTTGGGCAGAGACCTGCCTTGTCTCTCCTTCTTGCCCAGACTGCACAGCTCCCTGCCTACACTGTGAGTTCCCCGGCAAGTCAGACTGCCTCAGCCAGCCTGCTTTGCCCTCAGGGCCGGCTCCAGGCACCAGCGTTCCAAGCAGGTGCTTGGGGCGACAATCTGGAATGGGCGGCAGTCCATGTGTCGTTAGGGCGGCACGCGCGTTTCTGCAGCGGTGACAATTCTGCATCAGCCTCTCTTCAGCCGCAGTGGCAAATTGGCTGTAGCTCCTGTCAGCAGCAGCTTCTATCTTCAGCCACACGGGGCGGCGGCAAGTCGGCGGCAGCTTCTATCTTCAGCCGCCCGCGGCAGCAATTCGGCACGCTGCTTAGGGCGGCAAAAACGGTAGAGCTGGCCCTATTTGCCCTCCTTCCTCAGAGGCTACAAACAGCACAGTCTCCCATGGGTATAAGGTACCCCACAGCTGTTAGCAAGCACATTGATTTTTAACGTAAAAGCATTGCAGGGAAAACCTCTTATAAACCAGCAAAGAACCAACACACCAGCTAATAAGCTTTCCAGAGGTCACCCCGTTTCCAGCCAGGTAACTCACAGGCAGTGGGTTTCTCCTCGGGGAGCAGCTTCCCCGCGGCTGAGGTTTTGCATAACCAGAGGCGTTACATTTGCATACCCCTCCCCCTAGAGATTTCCTGGGAAACAGACTTAACTTTTAAAGGCCCCATAGTTTCAGCTGGTTCCTCAAAGCCCATAACCCTTCCCTGGGTTTCCGTCGGAGACGTTGCATACAGTCCCACAATAATACATCACCGGCTGCCTTTGTGATGCAATGAACTCCTGAGCTACTTAAACTTAGTTCTGTACGGTATGGCCAGGATAGTGCAGGAAATTGTCTTATCTGCCCTGTGTCCATGCAAGGATCCCTTCTCTCCCCCGTCCCTCCCCAGGGCTGGGATTGATGGTGAGAGTCAGTGGCTGGTGAGCCAAGTCTGTTTCTATAAATAATCCGCAGAGAGTAGGAGACAAAGTGAAAGTAGGTCAGACAGACTGCACGTGTCTGGGGGAAGCAGATGTGAATTCAATCCCCCTCTGTGGGCTCCACAGGAGATGGGCTGTGGGGACTAGAGGGTGAAGGGGTGTGGGCGGGGTTAGTGAGCCAGCAAATCGCTGATCCCTGGAACCCGTTCAGGGCTGCCCTGCCCTGTCCTATCCTGTGGGATCAGGGGAATCCCCGTAATCTTGCTCTAATTCCCTGCGGCAGTGAATCGGTAACGTCTGTAGGATGTTGTCCTGCTTTGCTGGTGCATTTCCGGCCCTCGTCTGGCCTATTTCTCAGCCCTTTCTTTAGGGCAGGGACGACAGGACTGGAGCGTGGTGATGTTGGGTTTCCACAGCAGTGTTGCTGTTTAGTGATTAAAGTGGGGGACCCTTGGGGTTCTGTCCCCAGCTCTGGGAAGGCAGTGGATTGTAGTGGTGAGGGGGTGGCAGGGAGCTGACTCCTGGGCTGTGCATCCGTGACCCCAAGAACCGCAGCACCCAGGTCTGGATCTAGGCTTTTAGCTTGTCCCCTCCCTGGCGTCTTAGCACCAATGAACTTTAGACACCTCCAGAGTGGGGGAGACTTGCCTGTGATGATGAGGGGAGGGGTGAGCTCTGGGGGTCAAAGCCCCCACCCCTGCTGCTGCCTCGCCACTGCAGCCATTCAAATACCGGGGGCATCTCTTGCATTATTAAGAGCTGCTGGACGTGTCCCTGTCGGGAGCAGCAGGAGGCAGCGAACAGAAAAGGGGCTCTCGGTACCAAATACCCCTCCAGACGCTGCAGAACGCACCAATCCCCATCCCCCGACTCTCCCTCCCATGGATCTGAGATCTGGCAGCAAGGACAGGGAGCCCGGCTGGCAAAGGAAGGATCACCTGGTGGGATGCCAGAGAGCCGGGCACTTGGCTGTTCCCAGGCTGCTGCTGTGGCTGGTTGTTTTAACTCCTTTTGTGGGCAAAACCCAATTGGGGTTTGCGACTTTCGGCTGCTTTCTGCCGCTGAGTGTGTCTGTGTGTGGGGGGCACCCCCTTGTGGGCTGTTGGTGTCATTGGTGCATGCTGCCTGCATGGTTGAGAGAAGGCTACACACAGGCCTCTGCCCTTTGAGCTAAGGGGGAATCTCCTCCCCCTTCACCCCCTTAGCTGGCAGCAGTAGTAGATCCTGTATCCTCCCATTAGGGCAGCGTGATCCACGCATCTTAATGTCATTTGACTGGAGGGTTGTATGAGTGTCTCCTTGTGGGGTGCGGGTTGTGCATCGAGGGGTGTGGAGCAGGCACCCCCGAGTGGCATGTTCAGGGGGGGAGGGGGTTGTAGAGGCACAAGTGCACCCCCTTGGTAGGCGCTGGGGGCTGTATTGGCCCTCCCTGACTGCCGGGGCTGTTCGGTGTGTCCAGGGGCAGGCATGGGAGTGGAGTGTTGCAGGAGCGCCCCCACGTGGACGTCTCTCTAGCCAATCCCCAGCTGAGCTGCCTTTTGTAGCCAATCAGGCACCACCATCCCGCTGATGTGCTTAAAATCCCCACCCCCTTTGTGACTGTGTACCTTGGGGGAGGTGAAATGGGAGCTCTGTCCACCCGGCTTGGTGCCCCACCCCTTCTCTCTCCTCACTCTGCTCCCTTTCTGTTTCCCTTACAGTGAAGGAGTTTCTTGCCAAAGCTAAAGAGGACTTCCTGAAGAAATGGGAGAACCCCTCCCAGGTACTGTGCCCCCCAACCCAGATCACACCCCTCCCCGCAGTCAAGGCCTCTGCAGCCCCAGGCTGATTACTCTGCAATTACCCCCCCTGGATCTCATTCCCCATCACTGAGCCACCTTGCCACACAGCCTCCGATAAGGGTCTGGGGTTATTTTTGCTCCTGGGGGGCTGTGCCAAGTGGACCATGTTGCTCTTCTTCCCCCTCCCTCCCCCCCCCCCCCCCCAATCTGCCCTCTGGTAACTGGAGGGCCAAGAACTCTGTAGGTTCAACTCTGCTCTGCTAGTGGAGGGGGACACTACCATGTGGTTCTCCTCCTGATCCTATCTCCCCCTCCCACTTCCTCCTCCTGAGGCTCCAGCATGGTCATCCAGCCCAGCCCCAGATTATCTCCCAGGGGGGTTGTGCGAAGAGGGACCCTGTTCAAAGTGCCCCAGTTTGTAGGTGCCGGGAAAACTTTTGGGGTCAGCCCACTGGAAATCCCACCTGGGGTGGTTCTGGGTGATTCCTGAGGCAGAGCTGCTGGTCCCTCTGCAGCACTGTCACTTTGCTAGTCCTCCCGCACACCCTGTGTCACTAACGCCATGGCACAGATGGGGAAACTGAGGCCCAGAGGGGAGAGGAACTTGGTCAAGGGTCTAGGAAGTTGGTGGTAGAACGAGGAAGAGGTCTTCGACTCCTAGTCTCCTGCCCTCTGACCACTACACTTCACTCCCTCTCCTCACAAACCGAGGGCTAGAACCCAGGAGTCCGGACTCCCAGCCCCTCCCCTGCCTCTAACCCACCAGCCCCCACTGAATGGAGCTGGGCGGGCTGTCTGTCTGGAACAGGATTTTGGTTCTGCCCAAGGAGCCGGGAATCCCTCCTCTGTGTCTCATTCAAAATGTAGCGGTTTCCTTTGGCGCCCTCTGGTGGTGCAATGTGACATCTACTTCATATCAACGTTCTCATGAACAACCCCAGTGGGGTGCTAGGGGGTGCTGTGCTGCAGGGAGAGGGGGGCTCAGTAGGGGGCGCTCTCCCATCAGTCAGTGCTGACCCTGGAGAGGCTGCCTTTCTGATGAGCTATGAAAACCGAAGCTCTGACCCCCTCATGGTTATTAAAGACCCCTCTAGTCTTGCAGTACACATCCCACTGTCCCAAGCAGGTTCCTTCCTGATGCCCCCAGGACCGGTCTGCCTCCCCTGTCCCCCCCATCAGGTTTGTTTTCCCCCTTCCAGAACACGGCCAGTTTGGATCAGTTTGATCGAATCAAGACCCTGGGCACGGGCTCATTTGGGAGGGTGATGCTGGTGAAACACAAAGAGTCCGGGAATCACTATGCCATGAAGATCCTGGATAAACAGAAGGTGAGACGCTGGGGGCTGCTGCAGAGATCTGGCCTGGGGCCATGGAATCCCCAGTGCAGGGGAGGGATTTGGGGCTGCACCCTGCGTGGGGATGCAGGAGAGGGGAGTGCGTAGGAGGCGCAGGGGGTGCTGCCCCAGTAGAGGAAGAGCTGATGTTGCTACTTTCTTTTCTCCCCCAGGTAGTGAAGCTGAAACAAATTGAGCACACCCTCAACGAGAAACGGATCCTCCAGGCCGTCAACTTTCCATTCCTCGTCAAGCTAGAGTATTCTTTCAAGGTAGGTGTCCTTCGCTTGCCAGCCCGGCCCATGGCTGTGTCTCCCACCCCCGACTCCCACAATCCCCTTGACTCGTTTCCTGTGCTGAAGGGGGTCAAAGGGCACAGTCTGCGTCTCTTGTATCCTGAGAAAAAACATTTTTGGCCTGATGTCTGGTATCAGGTTTGGAGTTAAGAAAAATCAGTTTGGATCATTCCCCTTTTTCATTCTCTTCGGTTCTGCTTTTGACTCCAGGTTTTGAACAGTGATACTTCCCACCCCACCCCCGCTCCAGCCTGGTCAGTTTTGCTTTTGTTCCTAGTTTCAGTTTCCAGCTCCCATGCGCTGGCCCTAGGGCATGAGGTCTGGCTTGCGGGGCGGGGGGGGGGGGGGCGGTCTCAGAGGAAGTCCTAACTCCACGCACAATTGGCTTTGTGGAGACTTTGAAACCATCACATGGGATCGTTTCCTCCTGATGGAGTTTCTGTGAAAGCTAAAATTCAGGCCCCTGGCGACGGGGCTTGGACCCTCTTCCCTGAATCTGGATCTTGGGGCCTGTGTGTAGGGGGGAGAGCAAAGGTAGTTGTGCTTTAGGACTCCACAGCATCCCCTGTGGCTGGCCTGGTTAAAGAGGGGCTGGCTCTGAAGGGAGACCTGTCTCGTCTGTAAGCCTGAGGTTAGTGGGTTGTAGCGACAAAGAGTCGTCCGCTCAGAGGAGGCTGCAGGATAAATCGCAGCCCCCGGTGGAGCCTGGAGGCTAGGGTGATGGGCGTGTTAGCAGCAGGCAGTGCTGGCAGAGTCGTTTTCTGGGGGCCCCTCATGGTTCTAGGGTTAAATAGCTCTGATCTCTGGCCCCTTGTCCGCAGAAGCTGCTACAATGGAAATGTCACTCCTGCTCCGTGCCAGCTGCCCGGGGCTGGGCTGTGTAGCTCTCCGGTGACACGGTAGCGGTGGGGCCAGCGGCTTCTGTTACACAGCCTGGCTCGCTGAGCCAATTGGTCCTCCTACGACAGAGTAAAATAAACCCCTCGCGGCTGAATCCGCGGGTGTAAAAGTGGAAGAACTTCATTGAAATCAATGAAAATAAGAAAGAAAAACTTGTAGCACCTTAGAGACTAACAAATTTATTTCAGCATAAGCTTTCATGGGTTAGTACCCACTTCATCGGATGCATTGAAATCAATGTGACTGCTCTGGATTTACCCCACTGAGATAGGAGTCTGGCCTGGGACGTGCTGACTGGGCCCCATCAAGGTACCACTGGGGCCTGTCGAGTTGGTAGAGGGTCAGGAAGGCCCCAGATCTGCCTGAGCAGGGAGACCAAAGATGGGCTGAGCTCCCTTCGTCCCGTTAGAGGACAGCAGGGTTCAGGCATTGTTCCCCATACGCTCTAGGGCACCCACCTTTACCCTGGTCCTGGGGCTCAAGGCCCAACCCTCTTAATCTAGGCATCCCCCCTCACCCTTCCGTGGGCCCAGGGCGTAACCTCACACTCTGCAGGGTTGCAGGGTCTTTTCCCAGTGAAAGAGCCTTACCCAGGAATATCCTCCTTACCCTCTGTATTAACAGTCCCCAGAACAGAATACACACGCTGCGCATACAATGCCCATCACTCCCACTGAGGCAGACGAACTTTCCCTGCTGGCCAGTCGGGATCAGGTCATCCTGGGACTCCAGCTTCTGCCCGGTGTTGTTGGCAGGTTGTTGAGGTCTGGCAGCTCTGGTCTTGGGCTGTGCCCTGGAGCTGGTTCCCAAGAACTTCCCTTTGGACCCCAGGTTGTATAGTGAAACTTGAGTCTGGCTTAGCTCTACCTGAGCCAATCATTTTACTAAAGTATTCCAAAATAATTCTCTGACCAATCCTAACATAGTGTGAAGCAATTCTTTACCCAGTCGTACCCCACCTCCTTAGTTGATGTCCCCCACCATCTTGCAAAATTAGTTCTGTAACAGAAACAATCAAAGAACCAGACAGATAAACACTCGAGAAGTGGGGACCAGCAAGGGAAAATAATCAAGAAGTAGAGATTTCACCCCCACACGTCTAAGAGCATCCTAAGATCTGTTCCTTTGCCTGGTGCTGGTGGGCACTAGTAGGACAGGATCGCCTTCTTAACAGCCCAATAGTCCGTTGGTTTGACATAATTTAGAAGGAATGTGAGGATGTGACTTTCTGCTTCCTGGTTTCTGCTCTCCTAATATGGCTGCAGAAAAAGCCCTCTGACCGTACAGCATGGGGCACTGTGCCCATGCCCCGACTGGAGCCTCTCTCCCGGGCTAGCTGGAAATTGACTCTGGGCTCAAGGGCAGGGGCAGCGATCTCCGCTGGCTTGTGCGCGGATGCTTAGTGCTCATGTTCTCTTCACTGAGCCGGGTAGGGTCTCACTAGCGGAATGGCTTTGTTGGGCTCAGCGGAGTTACTTCGGAGGCCGCTGTTTGACTATGAAGCCAGCCTGGTCAATTTCACACTCTGCTTTTGAGGCGTTTCACTTCCTGCTTCTGCTCTTTTGGGGTGTCCAACCTGGCAGCAGTTTGGGTTTCCCCTTTGAGCGTAGACGACAGAGCTGGGAAATCCCTCTTGGGCCCGCCCGTCCCTGCCCCTAGACCAGAGGTGTGGGGAGGGGTTGAATTTTCTAGAGCTCTAGCACTACATACTTCAAGCAAATAAAGTTTGCACCCTCTCATTAGTGAGTCTGTTCCCTGCCACGTCTGTGCAGCAACTCCCACTGCAGGTGTGTGCCTGGGACCTTGGGCACCACAGCACAGCCCCTCTGGCTCTTGGGCTAAAGGAGTAACAGCAGCAGCTGGCGGCAGCAGTAGGCTGTTACCTCCCAGACAGTGGGTGCACTGCATTGTGAGCTATGGGGACGCCAGGCCAGTGCATCAGGCTCCCTTGAGGCATGTGGGGTGAGCGCCCTCAAAGGGATGGGGCTAATAAAGGAGCAGGGGTGTGTTGAGAGCCTCATCCCAGTGTCACGGGCACTGACGGTGGCTGGGCGGGGAGTGGCTCCATCCCTTCCACTCAGTTGCTGCTGCATTTCCTTCTAGGATAACTCCAATCTGTACATGGTGATGGAATACATCCCGGGCGGGGAGATGTTCTCCCACCTACGGCGGATCGGGAGGTTCAGGTGAGCGTTCCATGGGAGCCGATGTTGGGGACAGTGTCGCTAATGGTTAGAGCTGGGTGGTAGTTAGACTCCTGGATTGTATCCCTGGCTCAGGGAGGAGAGTGGGATCTAGCACTTAGAGCAGAGGGACTGGGAGTCAGGACTCCTGGGTCCTATTCCTGCCTCTGCCATTCACTCCTTGTGGGAAGGGGGGAGAATCACTCTGTGCCTCAGTTTCTGCAGGTGTAAATTTAGTTCAGTAGAGAACTAGACCTTTTATCCACTAGCAGCATCTGCGGCGACGCTGGCTTTGATCCTCATGCTGCCGGGCATGACCTGATCCCCAGCTGGGCTGGTCAGGAAGGGATTCCCCAGCGCGAGGGCTGCCGAGGTCTTCTGCCAGCATGAGCCACAGTCAGTAGCAGGGATACCAGGACTAGATGGGGCAGGCTGGATGGAGCTGGGGGTCCATGGGTGTGTGTTGAGGCTAGTGGGGAGATGCTGGTCTGGGTTGCCAGGCTGGGTGGAGTCAGGGGTCTATAAGGAAGGTGAAGGTGGGAGTGGGTGTGGCTGAGATGGGGCGGATCTGGCCCTGGATGTCCACGTTCTCCTCCCACCTCATTGCAGTGAACCTCACGCCCGGTTCTACGCTGCTCAGATTGTCCTGACCTTTGAGTATCTGCACTCGCTGGATCTCATCTACCGAGACCTGAAGCCAGAGAATCTCCTGATAGACCAGCAGGGCTACATCGAGGTGATGCTGCCACCGCCCCTCCCACACACTTTCCCTTCCCATCCCGGCGCTGGCTCCTGGTTCCCTGCCGTGATCTCCTCCCTGCCCAAGTCTCTCTCTGCTGCCATCCCCTTCCCAAAGCCAAGACACCCCCAGAAACGTAACACGGACAGAATACATCAATTATCTGCTTCCTCCCATAGACTCATAGACTTTAAGGTCAGAAGGGACCATTATGATCATCTAGTCTGACCTCCTGCACAATGCAGGCCACAGAATCTCACCCACCCACTCCTGGAATAATTCTCTCCCCTATGGCTCAGCTATTGAAGTCCTCAAATCATGGTTTAAAGACTTCAAGATGCAGAGAATCCTGCAGTAAGTGACCCGTGCCCCATGCTGCAGAGGAAGGCGAAAAACCTCCAGGGCCTCTGCCAATCTACCCTGGAGGAAAATTCCTTCCTGACCCCAAATATGGTGATCAGCTGAACCCCAAGCATGTGAGCAAGACTCACCAGCCAGACACCCAGGAAAAAGTTCTCTGTAGTAATGTCTAACATCCCATCATTGACCATTGGTCCTATTTACCACTGATGGCAATTAATTGACCTTTGACTAAGATCATGTTATCCCATGAAACCATCCCCTCCATAAACTTATCTAGCTTAATCTTGAAGCCAGATAGGTCTTTTGCCCACACTGCTTCCCTTGGAAGGCTGTTCCAGAACTTCACTCCTCCTTTGTCTAATTTCAAGTCTAAACTTCCTGATGGCCAGTTTATATCCATTTGTTCTTGTGTCCACATTGGTACTGAGCTGAAATAATTCCTCTCCCTCCCTGGTATTTATCCCTCTGATATATTTAAAGAGAGCAATCATATCTCCCCTCAGCCTTCTTTTGGTTAAGGTAACCAAACCAAGCTCCTTGAGTCTCCTTTCATACGACAGGTTTTCCATTCCTTGGATCATCCTAGTGGCCCTTATTTGTACCTGTTCCAGTTTGAATTCATCCTTCTTAAATATGGGAGACCAGAACTGCACACAGTATTCCAAATGAGGTCTCACCAATGCCTTGTATAACGGTACTAACACCTCCTTATCTCTACTAGAAATACCTCGCCTAATGCATCCCAAGACCGCATTATCTTTTTTCACAGCCACATCACAGGCCCCTTCCCCTCCTGCTCTCACAGCCTCTCCCCTCTGTGTTTTGTCTCTAGGTGACGGATTTTGGTTTTGCCAAGCGGGTGAAAGGCCGAACCTGGACTCTGTGTGGGACCCCAGAATACCTGGCCCCCGAGATCATCCTCAGCAAGGTGAGCTGGAGAGGGCCTGTCCGCTGTCTGATCCCTGGTTCCCCCCTGCCCCCAAATGTTCAGTGTGTGACCCTGACCTGCTTTCCCTGGGCAGGGTTATAACAAGGCTGTGGACTGGTGGGCCCTGGGGGTCCTCATCTATGAGATGGCGGCTGGTTACCCCCCGTTCTTCGCGGACCAGCCCATTCAGATCTACGAGAAGATCGTCTCTGGCAAGGTATTTGGGCTGGGGGAGGGATCACTTGTGATTTTGTGGGGAGGGGTTTGCCAGCGAAAGAGGGGGTGCCAAGTCTCAGGGACTGATCAGAAAGATGCTCACAGACTGCACCCCGCACATGCTCATGCCCTCCTATGCTCCCCCAATCCCCAACACATGTACCCCATTCCCCCTGCACCCTGACACACAGACCCTCCCTCACCATGTACCCTGTTCTCCAACACATGAACATCCTCCCCATTGTGTCCCTCACACATGGACCCTCCCTCACCACCTACCCCTACTTCCCCAACACATGGACTCCATCCCCCACCCCACCACCATTGTGCTCCCTGTAACTCTCATGGGGACTCCTGGAACAGGTGCCTTTGGTTTTCTTACACACCAGGGGTCGGCAACCTTTCAGAAGTGGTGTGCTGAGTCTTCATTTATTCACTGTAATTTAAGGTTTTGCGTGCCAGTAATGCACGTTAACCTTTTTAGAAGGTCTCTTTCTATAAGTCTATAATATAGAGCTAAACTATTGTTGTATGTAAAGTAAATAAGGTTTTTAACATGTTTAAGAAACTTTATTGAAAATGCAGAGCCCCCCCCAGACCAGTGGCCAGAACCCAGGCAGTGTGAGTGCCACTGAAAATCAGCCCGTGTGCCGCCTTTGGCACGCATGCCATAGGTTGCCTACCCCTGTTATACACTGTCCTGAATTGCAAAACCCTCCACAACCCTGCTACGTTTCAAGATGAAACATTCCTTAAACACATCAGTCACCTCATCGCCATAGTAACCAAGAGCCCATAATATTCCTCTGCTCACCCCAGCGCCTTCTCGCCAAGGATCTCCAAGCACTCGTGTGGGACATGATCAGCTTTAAACCTAGTGGGGTTTTAAAAAAATAAAGCTGCGTGACCTAGTGGGAACTCAACAGGCCTGGGTTCTGTTCCCGGTTCGCCTACCAGCCTGCTGAGTGACCATGGGCAAGTCATTTTTCCCTGTGCCTCAGTTTCCCCTTATGTAAAATGAGGATAGTGATGCGGCAGCTCAGGACCCCCTTGTGCTGTACATTACTAAATGGATCTATGAATCTAGCCACGAGGGCAGAGCAGGTAAAAGCCAGACCTCTGGCTGTATTTTGGGCTGTATAAGTAGGGGCATTTCCAGCAGATCGAGGGACGTGATTATTCCCCTCTATTCGGCACTGGTGAGGCCTCATTTGGAGTACTGTGTCCAGTTTTGGGCCCCACACTACAAGAAGGATGTGGATAAATTGGAAAGAGTCCAACGGAGGGCAACAAAAATGATTAGGGGGCTGGAGCACATGACTTATGAGGAGAGGCTGAGGGAACTGAGATTGTTTAGCCTGCAGAAGAGAAGAGTGAGGGGGGATTTGATAGCTGCTTTCAACTACCTAAAAGGGGGTTCCAAAGAGGATGGATCTAGACTGTTCTCAGTGGTAGAAGATGACAGAACAAGGAGTAATGGTCTCAAGTTGCAGAGGGGGAGGTTTAGGTTGGATATTAGGAAAAACTTTTTCACTAGTAGGGTGGTGAAGCACTGGAATGGGTTACCTAGGGAGGTGGTGGAATCTCCTTCCTTAGAGGTTTTTAAGGTCAGGCTTGACAAAGCCCTGGCTGGGATGATCTAGTTGGGGTTGGTCCTGCTTTGAGCAGGGGGTTGGACTAGATGACCTCCTGAGGTCCCTTCCAACCCTGAGATTCTATGATTCTGTCTCTCCTCCCCACCCCAGGTCCGGTTCCCGTCTCACTTCAGCTCGGACCTGAAGGACCTGCTCCGGAACCTGCTGCAGGTGGACCTCACCAAACGCTTTGGCAACCTCAAGAACGGGGTCAACGACATCAAGAACCACAAGTGGTTTGCTACCACCGACTGGATCGCCGTCTACCAGAGGAAGGTAGGAAGGTGACGGTGGGCGAAGGCAGGCAGAGGAGAGCATGGGTAACTCCCACTCATGTGCAGCCTCCGTCAGCAGGAATTGAACCTGGGATCATCAGTGCCCAGGCCTCTAGGAGCGCATTGGTGACTGGGACTCTGTAGCAGGGTGTTGTGGCTGGGTCCAACCACTAGGGGGAGATACGCTCGCCCAGCATTGGTTTAAAGTAGGGAGCCCTCAGTCACCTGTTTGTAACATGGTGGCAAAAACACAGTCATGTCCCCACCCCTTGAGGATAACAGCCTACTGCTGCTGCCAGCTAATGGCGTTATTCCTCTAGCTCAGGTGGGAGAGGGCTGTGCTGAAGGTCCTGATTAAAACCCTACTGATGATGCAAGTGGGGAATCTTACGGGGATCCAAGGGGCTCATGACCTGACCCCCCTGCCCTTCCCTGATTGCAAAGTAAGAGGAGGGGGTTCTGGCTAGAGAAAAGGGGACTTGAGGAGGTCCCTGGTTGCTAAGGGGCCCGATCCTGGGCTCCTGAGCAGGGTCATAAGCTCCCCCTTCCATGATTGCGAAGTGTGAGAGTTTGTGGCTCGGGGGGGGGGGGGGGGTGATCCTTGCCAGCCTTGTTGCAAAGTTGGGGCCTGATCGTGTGCCCCTAGCAAACCCAGGAGTGAGCGCGGGAGAGGGGGAATATACAAATGTTGATCCTTCACCTCATCCCCAACCTCCCTCTCCTCCCTCTGCAGGTGGAAGCTCCCTTTATACCAAAGTGCAAAGGCCCCGGTGACACAAGTAACTTCGATGACTACGAGGAAGAGGAGATCCGGGTCTCGATCACTGAGAAGTGCGCCAAGGAGTTTGCTGAGTTCTAGGGCCAGCGGCCCCCCCGGGAGGGCGCGTGTGGAGCAGGTGGGGGCCGGGTTGGATTTGATCAGCAGAAAGACCAGAGTTCCTTGCCTGTGTGTTTTGTTTTTTGTGGGTGGAGGGTAGGGATTTTCCTGGATCTCGTTTGGGGGGAGAGTATTCTAAACCTGTACTAAGTAAATGACAGTAGAGAAGGGCAGGAGTCTAATTTCTCCCATGCGCACCCCTGATCCCCCCACTTGCACATGCTCTCCCCCCACCCCCCTCCCCCCCGCCATCACAAGCCTGCAGCTCTCATCATCCCCCCCCTCATCTGGGGCTTAAACAGATTCTCTCTCACACACACTCAGCTCCCACTAGTTACTTTCCACCCCCTCACACTGATCCGGTTACCCCCACCCCCCCGCCTCCTCTCAATCCACACGTGCTGCACCCCCACAGTTCTGGCCAGCTTTATTGATGGTTTTTAGTTTTTTGAAGGGGGAGTTGGGGGGCATATTTTGCCATCAAATTCCTCCCCCTCTTCCCCCCCCCCCCCCCCCCCCCAGATCTTCATGGCTATTTGCAAAGGCTTCTGGGAGCAGGGTGTGGAGCAAAGATGCCCCAACACCCACCGTCATGGCAGATCAACATCTTGGCTTCCAGAATAGCTTTGAACCCCCCCTCCAATGGGGAGTTGGTGGGGAGACAAAATTCCAGCCCCCCACTGCCACTCGGGAAAGAGGACGAAGGAGGGAAATCTTCTCATTTTATAAACTTGGCTGGGGGAGGGGGTTCCTTTTTTTTTTTAATTAAAAATAAATAAGTAAATTTAAACTTTATTTTCCTTGGGGGGTCGGGGGGGAAGAGGTTTTAAAAATCCAGGCGTGGGGCTGGGCTGGGCTAACTCACCCTACATCAGCCCCCGCCATCCTCGGTGACACCTCCCTTTCCCTCCCCCCCGCGTCAGGAATTTTAACTCTCCAAGTTTTGAATGTGTCCAGGTTTTAGCAAGGAAAAAAAGAGAGAGAGATCGTCTTTTTCAAGTAGAAACGAACAGTATTTCCCCACCCCCGCTGCTGTCTGCGGGGTGTCTGGTTTGGAGGTATCTTACATCGGTGGGGGGAAATCCGGGGGGTCGCTCACAGGCTGGAATGGAGCTGCTGGGAGAGGGAAGCTCCCTGGTGGGTTTTGGATTTGTAGCTCTCCTTGGAAATAAAATGCTGCCTTTTGAATCTGGGCCATGAATGTGAGCAGCCCCCCACCCCATACCCTTTCTTTAGCCTGGCCTCTTGTGTGTCAGGGCAGGGGGTGCAGGTAGGATCTGGGTCTGGGGCACTTGGTTATTTTCCCCCAGGCAGTGGGGGCTTGTACACTCGTCTCTCTCCTTTCCCCGAGGCCAAATGGTGCCCTGCAGAAATAACCTTAAAGGATTTTCTGGTGGGGGGGGGGGGAAGGGTTCCCTTTACCCACAATCCTCCTGGGGCTCCATTCTGCACCTCAGATTTTATACTCTCAATTTACATTTTAAGATGACAAGGCGGGAGGAGAGATCAGAAAATTGGGGTGGGGGGGGGAAGGAACACAGGATCCCAACTAGGCCCTGATCTTCCCCCTGACTCTGAACTGACACCCCCCTCTCCTCCCCCCCCCCCCCCCCCCAAAGGAGCGACCATATTAGATGTGTTGTCAGGTTGGAGGGACGTTACACCATGAGTAGCCCCTCCAACCAGAGATAAGTGGGGGGGAGGGGTGTTGATACCTTGCCATGATCCTGCTTTGTTTGAGGGGAGGAAGGTGCACGTGGGGGGGGGGGGGGGGGGTCCTATTCATTTACTCTTCCTCCTCTCTGATTCTTTACTTATCCTCTCCCTCCCCCCCCCGCCCCCAATGCAGTGCATCAGTGTGGTGGTCCTGTTCTAACCCCCCCAGCCTGTCTCCCACTGTGCGTATTCACCAGCCGGTTGAATTTCTCGTTTCTCTCCGGGGCGGAGGTGTGTGAGCTTCTTTTGGTTTCATAGATAAATTATATATATTATAAATACATGAGCGCTGGCGGGAGCGGAGGGGGGGAGCCCTGTGGCTAGCCCTCCCCCCTCTCCCCAAAACCCCCCTTTCCCACAAAGAAGCTTGAGAGTCCCATCTAGAGGGTGGGGGTATCACCCGCCCCGCCCCGGGAAACACGTCTGTGTCCTCCGACAAAACTTGTTTCACTGGAAAATACAAAACAACCCCCCCGCCCAGCCCCCACTTCCTCTTTAACAGTGTGCTTTGTTGTAAACATTTGAAACGATTATCAATAAAGTTTTGTTTAAAAAAAAAAAATCAGACTGGTGTGTGGGCTGCTCGGCTCTAGGGGACAGTTGTGTGGCTGTGATGAGCCGGGAGCTGTTCCTCTGCCCGGGGGCCCAAGGGGTTCAGGGATGTGGCGGGGGGTGGATCGGCGGCTGCCATAAGCAGTATCTGAACTCCCCTGACGTTGGAAACCCAAAGGGGGGAGTGTCCGCGCTTAAATGGGGAGGTGGCGTCTGGTCGATGGATAAATGGCATGGCAAGCAGCAGCGGAGAGGTTATTTGATCTCTGTGTCAGAGGGCGGGTGGGGGGCAGCTGCTGGAATGCCATGGCCAAGTCTGGCGCCCACAATTCGAGAAGGAAGATGAAAAATTGGAGAGGGGCAGAGAGTTGCCATGAGAACGCTTAAATGGGGGGGGACCTGCCTTATGCTGCAGTGCAAGGAGCTTCTTAAAGCAAAGGTTAAGGGGGGCCACCGTCCCTGTCTCAAAGTACCTACAGGGGGAATAAAACTGAAAATGGGCTAGTCCTGCTGGCAGACAAAGGTCTAAGGAGAGCCAGTGGCTGGAAGCTGAAACTAGAAACATTCAGACTGGGGAAAGAAGGGCAGATTTTTAACTGGTTTGTAATTAGCCTTTGGAACAATTCACCAAGCGTCCTGGTGGATTCTTCATCACTGACGCTGTTTAAATCGAGATGGGAGGTTTTTCTAAAAGATCTGCTCCAATTCCAAGAGGAGTTGATTCAGGGAAGTCCTGAGGCCTCAGGCCTGTGTTACGCAGGTCAGACGAGGTGCTCACAGTGCTCCTGGCTGAAGCAATAATCTATCCGTTTATGAGGCCGGGGCAGGAGAGGTGAGCAGCCAGGCCGACCCCGGTGTGCAGCAATGCACTAGCAGCGGGGACATTGCCAGAAGCAGAATATTCCATCTAACTGTGGAGATGTGCACAACTTTCTTATTGCAGGGGACTCCTTCCTGTGTGAACCTGCTTCCAAAGGGGATCAGGCAATGAGACCCCAGCTAATTCCTGGTGTGGGGGGAGAGAGAGGAAACCCCTGTGAATGAAAGGCAGTTTATCAGGAATAAAATGAAAGTGATGAGCCCTTCCGTACAGCCCCTTGCACAAGGGGGTTCCAACAGATCGATTCTGTTTTGTGAGAGAATTGGAGGGTTTCAAACTTCTTCCCCTTTTACATTGGGGTGAGTCAGAGCAGGACTTTGAACCTGGGTCTTCCACAGCAGAGGTGAGTGCCCAAACCACTGGGTTACTGGGGGGTCTCTGAGAAACCTTTCATTGAAACCAATCCCCGTCCTTGAAAAGTTTAATTGTCAATAAATCAGCATTTTCTGGTGATAAAACTCCCGCCCATCTGCCTCTGGCAGCCCCTGCCTGTACAAAGGAACAGGGCTGCAATTTTTTAATGTAACCTTCATATTGTTACTCGTAGCAACCTTTGTGCTTTGGGCAGGAGGTTGACACTATTTGTATGTGTGGGCATTTTTTTTTCTTAAAGCACCAGTCACCAAATCATGCGAGTTTGATTAAAAAGCAATCGGGGCTTGTCTGCAGGGGGAAATTTGACTATGTTCCACTGTAGCTCTTTCAGTTAATTTCCTCAGGTGGAAAAACCTCCCTGACTAGCCCTCTTCACTGCAGAGAAATGTTTGAAGCAGGTGACCTTTTAAAAGTCCCCACAGCAGGAAGTGAATAAAAACACCCCACCAAGTATTTATAAAATCTCATGATTTTGAAGCCAATCTCAAGATTTGGTTTGAGGCCCATCACTAGTTTCCACCGGTTGGGGTTGACAACACTGCAGCTATGGGAGCAAGGCAAACAACCTTCCTAGTTTTCCCAGTTCATGCTTTGCAGCATTTCCTCTGGTCTCTGCTGCTGTCTATGGGCAGATCCCCCTGTTTGTTTGGCATGGGTCTTTCATGAGTGGGGGGGCTTAAAAAGGGAAACATGGGTGTAAAAATTGGCTGAGGATTTTGGGGTGGGGGAAGGCATTGGATCTAAACTACTTTTAGTTCCTTTTTTAAAAAATCAATGAGATTGCACGTTGACTGTCTTTAATGTGTGAGTCAGGTATGATCCCCCTCTTGCAGAGTGGAGCACAGACAGAACCCAGGCGTCCTGGCTTCCAGCCCCTCCCCTAACCACTAGACACCACTCCTCTCCCACAGCTGGAAATAAAACCCAGGAGTCTGGATTCTCCAGGTCCTTTTCTCCACCCTGTCTAGGTCAGCTACAGCTCTGCAGACTGTCCCCATCCACCATTTTTGGATGCCTTCCATGATTAGCCCAGCTGGGTGGCTTTAAGCATGGTCCCTCCTTAATCCACCCCCCATGTCAGAGGGCAAAGGACTGATCATGTGACTGGCTACTATTTCCAGCAATGCCAAGGGACCATGTTCTAGTGGTTAAAGTGGGGTGCATGAGTGTGTGTGTGGGGAGGGGGGGTGAGTGCTAGGACTCCTGGGTTCTATTCCCAGCTCTGGGAGGGGATCTACTGCGTAAGGCCAGGGGAGCTGGAGTGGGATTCAGGACTCCTGGGTTCTATTCCTGGCTCTGGGAGGGGAGTGGGCTCTGGGAGTTAGGGTCGGGTGGGGCTCCTGGGTTTAGGGTGACCAGATGTCCTGATTTTATAGGGGCAGTCCCAATTTTGGGGTCTTTTTCTTATATAGGCTCCTATTACCTCCCACCCTCTCCTGATTTTTCACATTTGCTGTCTGGTCACCCTACATGGGTTCTGTGCCACCGACTGTGTGACCTGAGCCCTTCTCTGTGCCGCATTTTCCCATCTATAAAGTGATGATAACCAAGGCTGCTGTTCTCGCCCCAGCCCCCCATTGACCCCACTTCCTTCATCGCACCTGGCTGGTGCCTCATGCCCCAAGATGTCCTGCATGGCGGAGCTGTGCCTGGCACCATCCCTCAGGCCAGGGGCAATTGGTTGAGTCTCGTGGTAAAAAAAAACCCCTAGATCCTCAACTGGCATCAGTGTTTCATCTCTGTTGACTCTAATGGAGTGGTGCTGATCGACACGAGGTGGGGATCTGGCCCCATTGATGCCAATGGGGAATCTGGGCCCAGGCTATCTGAGAGCCAGGTAGCTCCAGATCTGCAAATCCAACCCGACAGGCTGGACACTCAGAGTGAACGGCTCAGTGGCATTTTCAGCTGGCACCAGCCAGCCGTACAGAGAGGCGCAGTGGCTGATGCCCGTCTGCCAGCTGTGCAGCGAGGCCCTGCAAGGGCTTTCAGGCTTTTGCTGCTGCAGTCCTGGGCCCTGGCAGCTGTCTGAGACTTGGGCCCTGTCGTCTTGTGTCTCACCAGAAGGGTGCCTCCCGCCCTGCTTGGGAGGTCAGACTCCCTGGCTCATGTGGGCCTGGGTGTGACTAACCAGGCTGCAGCCAAGAGAGCTAATGTGAGTTGTTTTCATCATAGGTGATTGTGGCCCATCTGCTGGGAGCCAGAATGAGCTGCAGCAGGATGGGGGGCAGTGGGGAACAGTTCAATTGATACCAGCAGTGCCCCCTAGGGGAGAAAGGCCCCTGTGTCCCATTCCTACCCCCCCCACTGGCGCCCCCTAGAGGAGAAAGGCTCCTGTGTCCCATTCCTACCCCCCCCGGCCGGCGCCCCCTAGAGGAGAAAGGCTCCGTGCTCTCTCCGAGCCAGCCTTGCTCAGCTGCGCCTCCTCTGGGTGGACCCAGGGTTATTTTGCCTGGACCTTGAGCCCCTAGTAGCCGGGGGGTGGGGGGCGCAAGGAAGCACCCCATTGCCTCCCCCATGCCCTAAAGGGGAGACCAAGCCTCCACCACGGCCACTCTGCAGCGACACTAAAGCCAGCCCCAAACGGGGACATGGCCCAGCTCCCCCGTGCGGGAAGTGGCGTTATGGGTGACTCGGGAGAGGTCAAAGGGGGCAGGGACTGCGACGGGATGGAGCAGGCTGCTGGCGGGTAGGCCTGGTAGGGGCAGGTGTGGGGGAGGGGGGCAGGAAGGGGATGGGGAAGAGTTTGCTGGGGGGGGGAGGGCACGTGGTGGGGATGAATGCTGTGGGGGGAGAGGGGGGTGGGTAGGCGATGGGGACTGATGTTGGGGGTCAGAAAGGCAGGGGTAAGGGGCTGGGCTGGCGGGCGGAGGGCCGGGACACACGCAGGACTCGGAACTCGCCGGTTCCACCTTAAGCGGCCGGGGGAAGGGAGGTTGCGGGCGGCGGCGCCTCCTTAAGCCGCGCGAGGGGCTGCGGGTCCCGGGCGGCGGCGCGTGCGGCGGGGAGGGAGGGGCTCGCGCTGCCTGCCCGGGACCAGCCCGCGCGCCACCGACTCCAGCTGCAGCCGCGGCAGCGCCCGGGGGAGCCCGGCCGGGGGATCGCGGCCGGGGGAGGAGCAGCGACCCCGCGCGGGCAGGGGGCGGCGCGCCGAGCTGGTGCAGCGGGGAGCGCCAGAGGCGCCGGGACCGTGCAGTCCCCTGCGGAAGGCCCGCGGAAGGAGCCGGTGCAGCGGGCGCAGCCCCGGGGGAGGGGAGGCAGCGAGGCGGGAGCGGCCCCGGCCGGGCGAACCAGGAGGCGGCGGCATGGCCGGGCCCCCGCCGGGGCAGGAGGCGCCCCGCTACCAGGAGTGGATCCTGGACACCATCGACTCGCTGCGCTCCCGCAAGGCGCGGCCGGACCTGGAGCGCATCTGCCGCATGGTGCGGCGGAGACACGGGCCGGAGCCCGAGCGCACCCGGGCCGAGCTGGAGAAGCTGATCCAGCAGCGGGCGGTGCTGCGAGTCAGCTACAAAGGCAGCATCTCCTACCGCAACGCCGCCCGCGTCCAACCGCCCCGCCGGGGGGCCCCGGCGCCGGCCCCGGCCCAGCGCCCCGGGGGCGCCTCCCGCCCGCACCGCGCCTCTCCGCCTGGAGCGTCCCCCGTCGCGCCCCGCTCCCCGCGGGCACCGGCCCCCGCCGCGCCCCGCTCCCACCGGGCAGCGCCCCGCGCCGAGCCGGCCCCGCCGCCGCCTCGTAGGACCGGCCGGGAGCGGCCGCCGCTCCCTGCGCCCCCGGCCCCAGAAGAGGAGGCCCCCGAGCGCAGCTCCCCGGTCAGCCTGCGGGAGATCGTGCGCTACCTGGGCGGGGATGGGAGCGCGGCCGGGGGCGGCCGGGTGACCCGGGGCCGAGTCCAGGGGCTGCTGGAGGAGGAAGTGGCCCGCGGGAGGCTGGAAAGGACCCGCTTCGGCAGCATCGCTCTGGCCCGGGCGGAAAGGGGGCCCCAGGGCCGCGCCCCCCACGCCAGGGCGCACCGGAGCAAGGTGAGCGCGGGGGGGCGGGGGGCAGGTGGCGTGGGGGTGAGCGGCGCCCCGGCCCCCTGGCAGGAGTGGGCGGGTGAGTGGTGACCCGCGGGGAGGGGCTGTGTCGGGAACTGGCTGGTGGGAGGCGTGGGGCAGGTGGCACGCGAGTGCCAGGGTGGGGCGAGGGGGTGCGGTGCCCTCGCCCCGGAGAGGGAGGGGCAGTGTCTGGGGGGCGGAGAGAGTGAGCGGTGCCCTGGTGGGGGGAGGAGCAATATCTGGGAGGGGGAGTGAGCGGTTCCCCCAGCCTCGGGGGGATGGGCTTTGTCTGGGGTGGGGGAGTGAGTAGTGCTCTGGCCAGGGGGGGCAGGGGCAGTGAGCAGAGGGCAGTGCCCTATGCTCCAGGGGAGGTTCAGCTCAAAAAAGGGTTGGCTTGGGGGGGGGGGGGTGCTTGGGATAGGACCAGAGCATGGGGTGGAAAGGGCTGCCTAAGAAGGTGGGGCTGGAGGGGGCGGGGGATCAGCATCTGGGGGGAGGGGTACATAGGAAGGGGCTGCACATGGAGTAAAGGGATCTGGGACTGCTTGGGGCCGGGCTGCCTGGGAGTTAGGGGTCAGGCAGTGCTCTGGTGCTTGTTTCCAGGGATCTGGGGCTACCCCTTTTGCTCTTGTACAGGCACATGCCTGGGGAGAGTCACAGGACATGCAAGGTGTCAAGGGGCAGGATTGCCTGGGGCTCTGTGGGGCATCGGGGTGGGAGGGACCATGGGCAATGCCAGTGAAAGGAGCTTAGAATGAAAGCGGCCGTGGGAAGCGAGTTGGGGGAGGTCCAGGATTGTTCCAGTTGAGGATGCCAGCGCTGCCGTAGCTTCTGATCCGCTGGGGCCTCCTGTCCCGGTGCTATGACGCCTGCCCTGGCTGTGACGTGTTGGGCTGGACGGTCTGTGTGATGGATGGGGCTGTTCAAACAGCCTCCTGGAGTGCTGCTTTCCCAGCAAAGCATCTAGGAACAACCCACCTGCAAGTAGCTTCCCAGCAACCGGGCCCCAGCCCTACCGGACAGCCCCCTGGCAACCGATGGGGGGCCTGGCACAGCCTTGTGATAAGAACAGCTTTTCTGGGTCAGCCCAATGGTCCATCTTGCCCAGTTACCTGTCTTGCACCAGTGACTGGCACCAGAGGGAACGAACAGGACAGGGCAGCTAGCGAGTGATCCTCCCTTGTCATCCAGTCCCAGCTTCTGGCAGTCAGAGGCTTAGGGACACCCAGAGCATGGGGCTGCCTCCTCGACAATCTTGGCTAATAGCCATGGCTGGACTTAACCTCTATGAACTTCTCATTCTTTTCTGAGCCCAGTTATACTTTTGGCCACCACAACATTCCCCGGCCATGAGTTCCACAGGTTGGCTGTGTGTGGTGTGAAGAAAAACTTCCTTGGGTTTGTTTTAAACTTGCTGCCTGTTCATTTCATTGGGTGACCCCTGGTTCTTGTGTTATGTGAAAGGGTCAATAATACTTCTGAATTCACTTTCTCCACACCACTCCTGATTGTCTAGATCTCTGTCATAGCCCTCCTCCCCCTTAGCCTCTTTTCTAAGCTGAACAGTCTCAGGTATTGTAATCTGTTTTACAGAAGCTGTTTCATCCCCCTAATCATTTTTGTTGCTCTTCTCCAATGCTAAAGTATCTTTTTTGAGATGGGGCAACCAAAACTGCATGCCGTATTCCAGGTGTGGGTGCACCATGGATTCATAGAGCAGCATTGTGATATTTCCTCTTACTATCTTTCCCTTTGCTAATGGTTCCTAACTTGCTGTTAGTTTTTTGAGGGTCCTGCACTTTGAGTGGTTGTTATCAGAGGAGGACTCCAGTCACCCAGTTTTGCGGGATCCCTTTGTAACTCTTTGCAGTCAGCTGTGGACTAAACTACCTTGAGTAATTTTGTATCCTCTGCAGACTTTGCCACCTCACTGTTTGCCCCCTTTTTCAGATCATTTCTGAATATGTTGAACAGAATGGGTCCCAGTACAGATCCATGGGGGACCCCGCTATTTACTGCTATCCATGGTGAAAACTGACCATTGATCCTATCCTCTGCTTCCCATCTTTTAACGATCCAGGGCCCCTGATGCAGCCTTGCCGGGCAACCCTATAATCTCTGCCTGTGTTTTGGGGGTGGCTGTGCTCTCTCTGTGCAGTGCCCAGCACAGTTCTAACTGGGACCTTTGGGCACTACCGTAATACAACTATAATAAGAGACCTCCGCACGGCCCTGGCTGGCAGCCCGGCAATAACAAACCAGGCATCTCTGGCATGGCCTCCTTGTGCAGGCAGTGTGTGGTGGGGGGAGGCCCGTGATGAAAGGAGAGCCAGATCTTGCTGAAGAACTTGGACTTTCGCTCTGTTTTTGCTGCGATGGTTGTAAAAGAACAAAGGGCGGGGGGGGGGGGGTTTATTTTCTTTTCTTTTTTTAAAAACCATTTTTGTTCCTTTTAAAAGCAGAGGGGCGCGGGGGTGTAATTATCTTCTAAATCCTAACGAGCTATTTTAACAGGCTCTGTTAAAACTAAATTGGGAGCTCCTGGTTTTGCTTCAGACATGTTTTGTTTGAGTTAGATTAGCGTCTCGATGCCCCAGCTGAGATGGGCAGGGGGAGTGGGCCCCTTGAGGCTGGGTGCCGCACAGGCCCCCATCTGAGATTAGGGACCCACCATTGTGCGGAGTGCTGCACAGGCATGTGGAGAGAAAGAGAGAGTTCCTGCCCCAGAGAATTTATCATCTAGACAGACAAAGGAAGGATTAACCCCTCTTTTACAGCTGGGGAAACTGAGGCACGGCACTGGGCAGTGAGTTGCCTAAGGCCGCCCGGCAGGCCAGTTTCAGAGTTGGGACTAGAGCCCAGGTTTCCTGACTCCTAAGCTAGTGCCACATCCACTGGACCATGCTGCTTCTGACCCATCTCTACACCCAAAGCTCATGTTAAATCCTTTGTTTACAACAAACTCTCCCCCAGTCCAGTGCTGCCACAGTCAAAGTGGTCCTGGTGCTTCTAGGCATGGGTCCAGCTGGACGTGCGCCCGGTAGTCTGCTCCGGCAGAGGGGTCTCGGTGGCAGCTGTCGCGCTCCAGGAGGAAGTCTCTTCCGATGAGATAGTTTGGTAGCCCAGCAGCTTCCTGTTTGAGGGTCGATTTTTATGCTGTGACCAACTCGCTGTGGTTAGATGCTTAGCCCTAGAGTCGCCTAACACTAGGACAGGCAGAGCGCTGGAGAAGGGAGTACGGGGACTGGAATAGTGGGGGTGGAGGGCTATGGGTTGGGATCATGGGGCATCACCAGAGCTGGGGGGTGGGGGAGGGGACACCCAGATTTGGACTAGCAGGGGGTTGCAGGCAGGATTGAGGGACATTGGCAGAGCTGGGGGGGGGGGGGAACCTCAGGGTTGGGATAGCAGGGAGCTGTGGGTCGAGACTGAGGGGCATCGGCAGAGCTGATGTGGGCGGGAAGCCCAGGGCTGGGTTAGCAGGGGGTCCTGAGTCAGGGAGAGTGGCTAGATGGGGTCCAATGGTGGGTAAAACCAGGAGCCCCAGCTTTCCCCAGTAGATGCCCTGTGCAGGGCACAGGGGAGCAGCTTCCTGGGGTCTCTAACTCTGGATTCTTGGTGCCCGCAGAAGGCCGGGGAGGAGCCGTCGGAGGAGAAGGGGGAGGAGGAAGAGGAGGATGACGAGGCCTCCACCATGTCGGAGGGCTCCGAGACTCCGGACTACGAGGGGGCAGGCGCCGGGGCTGGGTTGGAGAGTGACGGCAAAGCAGCCCCTGCCGAGCAGAGCCAGATGAACGGGGACTGTAAGGACAGCAGGCGTGGTGGGAAGGACTGTCCCGCGGGGGGTGGCCACGCCAGGGACTTGCACCCCCCGGAGGAGCACTCCCCGGATAAGGGCTCTGAGCGCCCCCACCGCGAAGGCAGCGAGAGGCGTCATGCCAAGGCCTGCTCCCCTGGGGAGAGTGCCTGCCAGCAGTTCGGGATGGGCAAGAAGGAAGGGGGCTCCTACGGGCAGCCAGACAGAGCAGGTATCGGAGTGGGGGACTCCAGGGGCTGGAATTTCTCTTAGGGAAAGGGGATAAGGGGGAACCAAGGGTCTGTTGGGGTGGCGGGGTGGGGTGAGGCTGATGAGGTGGAGTGGCTGAGATCACCCGTGAAATGAGTTTGGCAGGTCTCAGCCTTGGGGATGTTGCAAAATTACGCTCAGCTGGGCTGGCTGTGTCTGCGTTGGGGGACAGCTCTGGAACTGGAATATCCAGGGGGCTGCAAGACGGGATCAAGGGGCATCAGAAGAACTGTGGGAAGGGGGAGCCCAGGGCTGGGATAGCAGAGGCTTGCGGGTCGGAATCGAGACGCATCAACAGAACTTTAGGGGTGGGAGGAAAACCAGAACTATGGGTCAAGATTGAGGGGCATCAGTCAGGCTGGAGGAGGTCAGGGGCTGCGGGGGGGCCAGGTTTCCTCGTGTTCCATGGGGAAGTGAAAGCCCTGTCTGTGATTGCAGTGCCTGAAATCTCTCTCTCGTTCTCTCCTGCTTGCAGTCTCTCCAGCCGTCGCGGGCGCGGACCCTCCTGTGCCCTTGTCCCCTGGGCGGCCCGGCGTCCAGGCAGCGGACGGGACACCGTTCAGCTGCGTGTAAGTCCTGCGCTCGCTGGCTTCTTGCCTGCCCGTCCCCCTCGCTGCCACCAGGGGGTGCTCCCTCTGCCCAGCACCGGGGCTGGTATTTAACCGTGTGAGCAGCTCTAAGATGTCCCCCGTCACCCTGGTTATCAGCCCCCTCCCGGCGCCTGGGTCCTTAAATCTCCCCATGTGACATGCTGGGGGCTGGCGGAAGCAGGGAAATGACTTCTGGCTGCACCAGTGGCCCAGTGGGAGCCTCCAGGGCCTGCCACCCCCATGGCATGGGCAAGGCCCTCCCTGCTCTGGCAGCTCCCCCATTCCCTTCCTGCCTCCATTAATCTTTGGCTGCCTGGGGACCCGTGTTGCAGAGAGGGACTGGCTCCTAGCCCCTCCCCTCGAGATGTCAGGGGACTCCCCCCAGTGCGGGTGTGGGAGTGGATGAGGCAGGGGAGTTCAGACCTGGGGATGAAGGCTGTGTCTGCCTGGGAGGCGAGGGTTGTGGCCGGGACCCTGATTGCTCTGTTCCCCTTCCCCCGCCCAGCTCAGTGAAGAAGGAGAAGCCCTCAGACCCCGTGGAGTGGACAGTGATGGACGTGGTGGATTATTTCACGGAGGCTGGATTTGCAGAGCAAGCGTCGGCCTTTCAGGAGCAGGTCAGTGCAGGGCTGATGGATTCTTCCTAAAAGTTGGGGGGGGGGGCCCTGAGGCCCTGCCCACTTTGTGCCCCCCCTTCCCACTGAGGACCCGCCTCCCAACCAAGCCAGAAGCTGGATCCTGGGGGTGGGGCCTCAGGGGCTGGAGGTGCGGGGCCCTGAGAGCAGCCCCCGGCTCATGTCCCCGCCCAGGGCAGGTGGAGGGTCCATGGCTCCCCACAGCTGCGGCTTTTACCCTGACCTGGCTCTGGCTTCATTCCTGGCCTGGGGGTGGGGCATTGGGGGCTGAAGAGCTGCAGCTGGGCCTTGATAAAAGCTGCCTGGGCACGGACCCTCCATTTGCCCTGGGCTGGGGGCCTGAGGGGAGGGGACGCGGGTCGGGTGCTGCTCTTGGCCCCCCCACTCTGGGCAGGTGGAGGGTCTGTGGCTACCCACAGTTGCCTAGGCTCCAGCATCTGGCCTGGTTGCGGGGACAGAGCCTCGGGGAAGAGGAGGAGCAGGGGACCTGGCTATGGTGAAAAGTGGATGGGCCTTGGCCCCTCCTGTTCTGGTGCCCCTGGGTCAGTGCTCAGGGGTGGGAGCAGCAGGCATCTCGGAGGCAGGGAGCAATGTATGGAGAGAGGGGAAAGGCCCCGTGTCCCATTCCCCAGCCCTGTTAACCCTTCCTCTGCCGCCCCTTGCAGGAGATCGACGGGAAGTCCCTGCTGCTCATGCAGCGCACAGACGTCCTGACCGGGCTGTCCATCCGCCTGGGCCCCGCGCTGAAGATCTACGAGTACCACATCAAGGTGTTGCAGCAGAGCCACTTTGAGGAGGACGAGGTGGATTCCTTCTTGGGCTGAGCAGGGAGACGGGGGTCGCAGCTGGGGCTGAGCCAGCAGCCACCGCCTCCTGCCGGTCCCCTCCCTGCCTGCTGCACTCCTTCCCCTGGGTGCCTTGGGCATCAGCCCTCCCACCATCCCTTTGTTTCCATGGAAACGGATGATGGGTGGGGGTCAATCAGCCTTGGGCTTTTGGTGCAGGGGGGAGGAGAGCCAAGAAAGGACCCTGGCATCCTAGCTACATCCTCCCTCCTCTTGTGATTAACCCCCGAGTGGCTGGGGAGGGGTAGAAAAAACTGTGGTGGGCAGGGAGTGAAGGCATAGGATTCGGAGGAGGGGTTTATGGGGGTGTTTTTGGGGGGGAGGGGAGAATCAGTGCACAACACTGCCCCCCCGCTCCTCCACTGTGTGTTTATTCCCTTGGTTAGTCTCACATCGTAGCATCGTTGGCCATTTCAAGCTGGGGGCAGGTGGGAGAGGTGGATTTTTCGCTCATTTCATGCCCAGGAGATCTCTGAGGACTTTGGGGGGGAGGGGCCTCTTTTAGCTCTACCTTCCATCCCTCCCCCCAACTCAGGACATGGCACTCCGGTTTGATCTCCCGCCCCACCCCAACATCTGGTCTCCCTACTGTCCGGATGGAGTGGGGCAGGGATTTTTTGGGGGTGGGTGGGGTACTGGGGGGTGCCCTGTATCAGGGGAAGGTTTTAACAGGGGATCCTTTTTATTCTCTGGTTGGAGTGGGGAGGGTACTTTTTTTTTTTTTTTTTTTTTTACATATCAATGGTTGCTACCCAGAGTCAGTCGCTTTTTAATATCGCACCCTCCCCTCCCCTCCCCCTACCTTCCTTTTTTTAAAATAAAAAAATATATCTTAAAAACAAGAGAAACACCAATCAGTTAATATTTCTGGACCCTTTCAGGAGGGGCAGAGCTCAGGACAGCCGAGAGATGATTTGTGTGTAAAGAGAGGTGCTTTTGGGAGGGGGCTGGGAGTCAGGACTTCTGGGTGCTGTGCCTGGCTCTGGGATGAGAATGTGGGCTAGTGGGTGGGTGGAGGGATCAGGGCTCCAGGGTTCTGTCCCCAGCTCTAGATGGGGAGTGGAATCTAGCGAGATTATTCCCACTTTTAGCGAGGGGATGATCAGTGGCAGAAGTGGGGATAGAACCCAGGAATCCTGACTGCCATCTGCCCCCCTCCCCACTCTAACCCCCACTCTCCTCCCAGAGCTGGGAGTGGAACCCAGGAGTCCTGTACTTTGGCACCTCCCTCTTCCCTCCCTCCTCGCCCCCCCGGGAAGCAGGTTGTTAAGGAAGAAAAGCTGGCTTCCTGTTAGCCCAGCGCTGAGGGTCCAGTACCCAGAGGATGGAGGTGTTTCCTCTTGTGCTGACCCCATCCCAGGTAAGAGCCTGAGGCCAAAGGGTTTGAATCTCAACTCACCTGGCTTTGCTCATGGGAAACAGAGGGGGAGTGCTGGGAAACTCCTTGGGGCCAGGGCCCTTCCTCTCCCCATGTCCCTGAGGGCTCCTTTGGCTGCCCTAACCAGTGCCTGAGTGATGGAGGTGCTCTCTCCTCTTCATATTAACCCTAGTGACTCATGAGGGGGTGCCATACTGCAGGGTGGGGGCTCAGTAGGGGGCACTCTCCCTTGGCAGTCAGTGTTGGCCCCAGTGTCACAGCGGGGGGTGCTTTGCTACAAGGAGTGGGGTGGGAGCTGAGCAGGTGGTGCTGGCCCCATCCAGTCAGTGCTGGCCCCAATAGACAAAGGCAGGTCATTACTCCCATTTTATAGGTGGGGAAACTGAGGCCCAGAGTGTTACAGTGATGGTCCCAGGTGGAGTCTAGCAGAGCTGGGAATTGAACCCCCATCTCCACAGGCCCCCTTGTATGTCTGATTCTGCTGGGCTGTGCCTAGCCCAAAGGGCAGGCGGAGCAGGGGGGAGTTGATCCCTGTGGCTGTGGGAAGAGGGGCCCTGGAGAAATAGTGGCTGCTGAGCTGGGTTTGTCTGGCGCCCCCAGGGCAGTGTCTGTGCCCCCCCAAGGCAAGTAAGCTCCCCTCTGACAGCAAGGAGTGGGACAGAGCCAGCCCTGGTGGTGGAACAGGAGCAAAGCTAGAGCTGTTGACCACTCATCTCAGAGTGGAGGGAAGGAAGCTGGTGGAGGTGGTGGCCAGGTGATTCTCTCCCCGGTGAAGGGGGGGGGGGGGGGGAGGAAGGTTGTGCCTCCTCAGCTGCCCCCGCTGGCAGCTGCCTTCTGCAGGGGAAATAGAAATTGCCAGCCAGGGCATCTGCTCCCTGCCCCACCAAGCCCTGTATCCCTGCGGTGGGAATAACCCGGCAGCTCATTCTGGTCTCTTGGGGAAGAGTGGTTGAAGTGAGGTATAATATCCCTGCCAGAGGAGAACTACAATTCTGGAAACATCCAAGTCGGGGCTTGTTGACCCTGGTTCCAGGGAGAGGAGGACAGGAGTAGCAGGAGGGGACTTCAAAGAGCAAGAAAGCAAAACTCTGCTGCAGAGGGGATCTAGGCCCAGATCCTCACAGGTGCCTAACTCCCCTTGATAGCAATGAATTCCTGTTGATTTCAAAGGGAGCTAGGTGCCTAAATCCCTCTGACCATCCAATTTATCCAACAATAATCCTTTGCTCTCCCCTAGGACCCTTTACAAAAGTCAACAGTATCAATATCCCTATTTTATAGCTGGGGAAACTGAGGCACAGAGCAAGGATGGGACATGCCTCAGGTCACCCAGCAGAGCTGGGACTAGAATCCAGGTCTGATGCCCAGGCTAGCGCTTTGTCCCTGGGAAAAGACTTGGAGATCTTGAGCTGCTTTGGCAAAGCGTGAGCGGTCTTTAAGTGCCCAACTTAAGATGCTGCTCTGGCCTCTATCAGTGAGGGGCTGCTCATACTTTCTGAAAACCAGACCCTCCCCTCCCCCACTGCTGCCTCTTTAAGGCACGGTTGAGTAAATCCCCATCCCAGTTGGGAGCATTCCCATGCCAGCTGTGGGCCACCTAAACTGCCTGTGCAACCAGAAAGAGATGGGAGATCATCTCTGCTCTTGGTGGGGAGGAAGGGGGGCAGACTGGATGAGCCAGTGCAGGTTTGGGAAGCATCAGCAAACCTGAACATTTTGTTACACTTTGCTTTGAAGTGACTTTTTGCAGTCACCCTCCCTCCATCTCCTCACTAAATTCTAGGAGGTGGTGGGGGTGTGGCTGTATTTTACTCCCTGTAACGAGGAGGGTTAGGAGATTCTTTACATTGGTCATGACCCCCTTAATTCCCCAATCAAAGAGAAGCAGCCCCACTCTAGTGCAATTTTACAAAGCAAGGGGTTCCCATGCAGCAGAGTGAGACTCCAGAGAGGCAGGATGGGGCAGGGAGTCCGAGCAGGAGTCCAAGGCTATGGGGGCTGAGGTCAAGTTACTGCCGCTGAGCTGCCAGGGGTGTGACCCTGTGCAAGTTGCATCAGCCCAGCTCGTGTGGGTGGATTTAGCTTCTAAACTAGCTCGAGAGAGAGCTTAGCATCAGTGTGAACAGTTCTCTGAAAATGGCAGCTCACCAGGGGTCTCAAACTCAAATTACCACGAGGGCCGCATGAGGACTAGCGCATTGGCCCGAGGGCTGCATCACTGACCCTGCCCCCTCTCCACCCCTTCCATTAGGCCCTGCCCCTTCTCCGCCTCCTCCCCTCTGCGCACAGCTTCCCGCTCCTCCCCTCTCCCTCCCAGAAACCACAAAGCTCTCCTCATGCAGCCCCCTCCTCGGGCCCCTGCCCCCACCCCCCCCCACACACACACTTTTTTTTTTACCCACAGGCAGTTCCTGCTGCCAGAACAACTGTCTGGCAGCAGGAACTGCCAGGGGGTGTAAAAAAAAAGGAGGGGGGCTGTGGGGAGCCTGGCGGGCCACATGGAAGAGCTCCGTGGGCTGTGTGTTTGAGACGCCTGCTATAAACCCATGGGGTAGCCCCCAGCCTTGAGCACTGTGTGCAGTTCCCAAGATCCTTTTTGAGATGGGGCAGCTAGAAAGGTTCACAGAAGGGCAATAAGGATGATCAGGGGTTGAGAATGGCTTCTAGACAAGGGGAGACTAAAGCAATTTGGGCTGAGAGAGAGATGGGGGATATGATGGTCTATAAAATCATGACTGGCAGAAAAGTTACACTTCTCCTTTTCCACACTACAAAAGTGTGGGGGGAGGGGTCAGCTGATGAGATTAATAAGAAGCAGGTTTAATACAAAGATGAGGAATGCAAAATAACTGTCTCAGAAGGAATTCTTTAGCAAGGGCGCTGGGGGTCATAGTGGATCAAAGAAAGCCAACATCATTGTGGGCTGTACTAGCAGGAGTGTTGTAAACAAGACAAGAATTCTTCTGCCTTGATTAGGCCTCAACTGGAGTATTGTCCAGTTCTGGGCACCACATTTCAGGAAAGATGTGGATAAATTGGAGAAAGTCCAGAGAAGAGCAACAAAAGTGATTAAAGATCTAGAAAACATGAGCTATGAGGGAAGGTCGAGGGGGTAGGAACACAAGTTTAAGTACATAAAAGGTTGTTATAAAGAGGCAGGTGAATAATTGTTCTTAACCTTGAGGATAGGACAAGAAGCAATGGGCTTAAATTACAGCAAGGGCGGTTTAGGTTGGACATTTGGAAAAACTTCCTGGCTATGGTTAAGCACTGGAATAAATTGCCCAGGGCCGTTGTGGAATCTCCATCACTGAAGGTTTTTAGGAAGCAGTTAGACAAACAGCTGTCAGGAATGGTCCAGTTATTACTTAGTCCTGCTTTGTATGCAGGGGACTGGACTAGATGATCTATTGAGGTCCTTCCTTCCAGTCCTAGGAAATCTTTTCCCCCCCCTACACAATTAACCAGTAGAACTTATGGCCAGGGTGATAGCCCGCAGTATAACTGAGTTCAAGAAAGAACTAGATTGGTTCATGGAGAATAGGCCAGGCTCTTGGCCAGGGATGCAACCCTCTGCTTGCATTGATGTTAAACCTCAGCCTGGTAGCAGCCAATGTCAAATCACACTCTCCCTGAGGCTCTGGCTCCAGCAGTGGCTAGTTCCAGGCTCATGGGCAAAATGGACTACTGGGCTGATAGTAGCCCAGCTCTATGCACCTTGATTGATTTAAAGTGACAGCAGTGGAAGGACTCAACAGCTGCAGCTAAAGACCCTCCTGTGTTAGTAAAGTGGGAATGATAGCACCTTGCAGAGGTTGGGTGACATGCTTGGATACCATCAGGCCAGAGGCTGTGTCAGTTCACTAGGGCATAGGAGGACCCCACAGAGGCACTGGGACTGTGTTGGCCTGGACTAGTAATGCTGTCCTGTTAAAACAGCAAGGGGCTAGTATGTGGAAGGCCAGGGGACCAAGAGTGATCACAAGCAGCATTTTCCATATGCCCAGCCCTAGGCTCAGGCCCTCACTGCCTCAAGACAGCTCTTGGGCAAAGAGGGGCAGTGGATGGAAACTAGTAGGAGCCAGGTCTTACTAAAGGCTGCTGCTCGTTTGCAAAATCTCAACTTCCTCTGGTTGAGCAGGCCCAACCTTTCAGCAACGTGGGGTAGAAGACAGTTCCCAAGGAGGTGGATTATCCCATCACTGCACCCTTCTGTAGGCACCTGTGAGGGGGAGGCAGTTCTTGGGTCAAGTATGCTCCTGCTTTCAACTTGGTCATGTTAAATCCTCTACCATCTACAGTCACTACTACTGGCTGCTGGGGACCTGGCTGGAGCCTGCTACATCCTCAGAGAAGCTGCAGTGGTACACAAAGCCCATGCATCCTCCCCCCAGCCCCCTGCACCCAGCTGCTCCATAGATGGGTTCAAGACCTGGAAGCAGAGAGGCAATAGCATCCCCAAGTGAGGACACTGGGTCCTAGTGCAAGCTCGATCCAGTCTCTTCCCCTCTCTGTGCCTCAGTTTTCCCTCCCACCCTCCTTAGGGTGTAAGCTTTGAGATGGGGCTGGGTGCTGCACATTTAGGCCATCTCTAGGAGGCTCACTCAGGGCCTGTTGGGATTATCAGACTTGGTGAACCAAGGTTTAAAATTCAGAGATATTGCCAAAGAGTGGCAGAGCACCCCTTTTCCACACTCCCTCCTAGGTCCCTCAAGGAAGAGCCCAACACCTGAGCAGCATTTAATCAATCTTTATTAAAAACCTAAAGTCTCTTTTTAAAAAAAGCCACTGCTATTGTTTAAACGAGTTTCCTGTTCACAGTTTGCTATGTTAGAACGAAACCAGCAGGACACACTTCATCAAAAAGGTCACTTGCTCACCGCAGCCACGACGCCACTACAGCTAGATTCTCGAGAGTTCACGACGACACTGTTACACACATTAGCAGGCTGTGGCGCCAGGGAAGAGCCATGTCCCTCTCCGCAAGACGCAGCCTAACCGCACGGATGCCCCTTGACTGGGAATGGCTGAAGAGCTGGGCTCTGCTACCCCCAGTGCTTTCCCCTTTGAGGCCCAGGTGGTACAGCCCACAGGCCCATCCCCTTGCAGACGGCCAAGTCCAGCTGGCTGAGGGGCAGCAGGCTGCACGGAGTTGCATGGCAGGGCTGACATCTGGCTCCTCTAAGCTTCAGCATTGAGTCATGGCTAGGCCATGGCAGGAAGCCTGCTGCCACCTCTCCATGGCCATGGCAGGAAGCCTGCTGCCACCTCTCCATGGGCTGAAGTCATCTCCAGCGAGGAGCTTCCCAGTGGAACTTTATGGAAGATGCTCAGAGTTTGGTGCCATCCACGGCTCACCTGAAGGCCTCGGTGGGCTTGGAGAAGAGACCCTTGCTGTGCTGAAGAGCACTGGAGAGGTCCCCACCATAGCATCCAACCCAGTGCCTCCCCTCTCCCTGGAGCCAAGCACCACCGAGCTGTTATGGTGGAGACAACACCACAGTGCCTTCCTCTCTGCCACCAGGAGTGGGGAGGCTGGACCTGGGCAGAGTCTTCTTGTAACCCAGCCTGCCCGTAGACACAAGGGGCCAGCAGCTGGGGATTGCCGAGATGCAGGGCTGCCACAAAACATGCCCCCTTGCCACAGGCTCGGGCCCTGCAGGAGAGGAATTCCCTCCAAGCCTCTCCACCTCACTCTGCCCATGAACCCCCACAAACCCCTGCACCTAGCCCCCAGACCTCTTTCAGCTACTGGAGTTACAGCAGGCAGTCAGACACAGCCGATCTGTGCATAAAGGCTACATCCACAGCAGCAAAACATGCCGCCCCCCCATGCAACAGCTGGAACATCAGCCAAGGCCTCTGCTCTCTTCCAACGCAGCAGGCAAATCATGTCAGAACCACCCCCATGCATGCAGCACAGCCCATTGTCCATCAGCCCAGCTCCAAGAGCACAGGGGGAATTAGAGAACATTCATTGAAGAGTTGGGTCCAGCTTTAAGGCCATGTCATTCTTCCTCCCCTCCCCCATTCCCAGCCCTGGCCTGACCCTCCTCCTGCCACAGGCCAGACAGACCATGGACTCAACTGGGAATGTCTTTGAGGGGGAAGAGCCACTGGGCAAGGAAAGCCTCCCCCCCCACAGCTTCGATTCTTCCAGCCACACCATGGGTGGTGGGCACCGTTCTCCTAAAGGAATGAGGCCTCTAGCAGCGGGTGGGAAGGAGGTGAAGAGATGGACTTGGCTGTTTGAGAACTGGCTGGGAACGGCCAACCCCTCTTCCAGCCTCTGCCGAAGAACCTGTCGATTTTAGATCCGTTATGGAGCCCACCAGGGCTAACGAACTAAACCGGTCTCTTGGGGGACCAGACCAGGAGGTATCTGGAGGACAAGGGCTGGTGTGGGCTCACCCCACCTTAGGAGGGGGGTTGCAAAAGAGTTTTGCCCATCCTGCTGTTAAACCTTCACCTGCAGGTGCTGGGAGCTCCATGGAGCTGGGGAGAGAGAGGTGACGAGACCAGAATTCGGACCTTTGAAACTCAAGTCAAAGACTCGGGGGAAGCAGCTAAGCCTCGCCCCAGCACAAGTTCTTCCAGTGGCAGCCTCCGGCTGGTTACATAGCTTCCCAAGTTGAGGCTACTTGCTCCACTGTGGGCTGAGGTAGAAGGAAAGTTCTGCATGGCTTGATCAGAGGCGCTGGCCAACCCACCACGCATGGTCCCTCAGAAAAGCCAAGGGAAGGAGAAGAGCAGGTCACAGCAGGGATCTAAGCCACAACGGGCAGAGCCTTCACCCAGAGGAGATGCGGGGAGGAGGGGGTGAAGCTGGTGCGGGTGGGAGAAGTCAGTGGAAGGTCTCCACCTCCACCACTGTCCAGTCACCCTGGGGAGACGAGACGTCCTCGGGGGAGAAGCTGGTGACTGAGGTGATGCTGGCCCGAGATTCATCCAGTGGTGACAGCAGGTCTGTCCACTTGCCGAGCTCCACCTCACTCATGACGGGGGCCCCTCTGCCCCCCACAGGCACCTCCCCAGTGGAGGAGAAGAGCAGTGTCCGGCTGATCAGCTGCTGCATGACAGTTGCTTGGAGACTGCCCAGGTGCAGGGGGTTCTTGTCACAGGGGGCAGCAGGCAGGAGCTGGCAGCTACCATCCTCCTCTTCTGGCACCTGCCCAGGGGTCTCCGCGCCTCCTTCCACCTCGTAGATGGTGGAGAGGATTTCAGGGGGGCAGGGCCCCCAGGAGAAGGGCCCCAGGCCAGCCCCGCTCTCACCTACAACAGGGCACAGGAGCATGGGTTGGAGAGAACAGCCCATGGGGAGGGGTGTCAAGACGGACGAAGGAGACAGGGGGCAGCAACAGGACAGACTGGCACAGGCACACACAGACAGGCAGGGAGGAGAGTCCAGGCAACATCCAGGGTTAGCCCATTCGATACCACCCTGACCAGGCAAGATGCCCAAAGCAGATTCAACTGGGAACTGGCTCCTGCTTCCCTGCCTATGGCTAGATCTTTGGGATGCCTCCATGGCAGTGATACTCAGGCTGTCAGCAGCTGCCCAGGAGGGAGACAAGGTCTTGGGGGCAGTATCCTAAGCAGAATAGCTGAGGCGGCTAGTGGCACCTCCACTGCTTCCCCCCCCCCGAGATGCTCTTTGCCGGGTGGAGCTATTGCTGCTGCAGTGAGTTGGCCGATGGATGCAACATTGCTTGCTACTGGCTAGAACCAGAACTGCCTATTCTGCATGTCTGGGGCCTATACTGCAGCTAGGGACCAGGTGCCAAGGAGGACAAAGTCTGGCGGGAGAAGCCTAGATTAGGTCCATCTTCTACCAGCCATGAAGCTTTCATTTAAGCACAGTGCACTAGGACCAACCTAGGCACAGCATCCTTGGGCTGTTAAAGTTATCTAGTGTCTCCATGGCAACTGCATCACTGAGGCTGGAGCTGCCCATAGAACTAGGCCTCAGGTCATGGCAGTGGCCTGGTCTCTGGGCTAGATCTGTCCAAGAGAAGGTACTACAGCATCAGGTGCTCTAGTTCTCAAAACTACGGTCTGTGGACCCAGGAAAGTTCCCTTGGACCAAAAGGTCCAGGAGATGAGGACTGGTGGGGTCTAGAAAAGTCCACCCACCACATGGTGGTCCAGGGAAGGCTTGAGATGCTCTCAGCCATGAAGAACTTCCATGTGATGGCCAAACTATATCTTGGAGAACCCATGGCAACAGAACGGCTAAGGCCAGACATGCTAGTCTACTGCTAGGCTACAAACCAAGCAGTAAGACATCAGCCATGACAGATGGCTGCTTCCTAGCCCCCACCCCAAACCTACTTGGCCTTGCTTTCCGCTGCCAATCAACCCCCCCGCCCCCTCTGATCTCCCCTCCCCAGCCCAAGCTAAGGGAGGGGTGGTAAGAGTCCTGCACAAAAATACAAAGAACAGGCCAGGAGGTCAAATCCAGATAAGTGACTCTTTATTCAACATACTGAAAGGCTAAAAAGTTTGGCCCCCAATCCCCCACCCCAAAAGGGAAGAACATTAAAACACAGATGTCTTCCCCCTAGGTAATCATGATCATGGGGGAGAGCCTCATCTAGACACAGAAAAATGTAGGCTATGACCGAGGGACTGTACATAGACCTCAGACCCATCTGGCTAAGTGGGAGATACACCGGGAGAGGAGGTGGGGACACTGATGAGGGGAATCCCTTCAGCAGGGGGCGCTATTGCACATGACTGAGAAGCTTTAAGGTACCGCGGCGTTGGCACTTGGACACACACGGCGGTCTCCTCTATACATTACCTGCCGCTGGGCCACGGGGAGTGGTGCCATAGGGCTGGGAGGCCGGCTCCTCCTCGTCCGCTGGGCCCATCTGCAGGGGGCGCTCCAGCTTGCAGCCCCAGTCCCCGGGGAAGGAGATCTTGCCGTGCTCTTCTGCTTCGGGGAGGCTGGCCGGCTCAGAGCCCTTGGGAATCTGGTCTCTGGTGCTCTCGGCCGAGTGCTCTTCGCTCTCCAGGGAGGAGAGGCCGGGGCTCTTCCCGCAGCTGTCAGTGGAGTGGAGATGGAAGGCGGCATCGAAGGAGGTGGCCGAGTTGGTGGAGGCCGGTGTCCCGGTGCCGGCATCACCCGAGCCCAGCTCCTCGGATTCCTCCAGGGATGGCTTGCGGGGCGGGGAGGCCACCCGGCACACCAGGGGCTTGCCTGTGGCAGGGAAGCTGGGCTCCTTCAGGAGGTCTCCATCCAGCTCCCCTTCCTCCTCGGAGGACACTGTGGGCTCGGTGGGGGGGTCACCTAGGAGCTCGTCTGCTGGGAGGGTCTCTGCCTCGTCGTCCCCCTTGTCCATGTGGATCCCCAGGTCCTGCTCCCCCGGCAGGTCCTCCAGGGGGCTGCGGGGGAAGGTCTGTTCTAGCTTCTCGTCAGACTTGGACTCCACGCCGGAGCTGCTGTCGTAATCCCGCAGCTCCTCCGGGGTGCTGGTCTCGCTGCTGCTCTTGCCGGCCAGGTCGGGGCCGCTCAGCGTGCTGGACTTGGAGGAGCGGCTCTTGGACGGCCCCTCTGACTCGGCGCTACTGGACGACAGCTGCCCCAGGGGTGGGGGGCGTTGGGCTAGCTCCTGAGGCAGCTCCAGGCTCTTCAGGGGCAGGCTCTGAGGCTTGTGCACGGTCACCTTGGGGCCCAGCGGCGACCCCCATTGGGCACATGGCTCCAGGTCCTCCAGCACATCAGCCCCACCCTTCAGTGGGGGCTCCCCTGCCGCAGGCTCCACCTCGGCAACGTCTCCAGGAGAACCTAAGCGGGCGCATCCCAGCTCGGCTTCCTCAGGGCTTTTTAAGGGGACTCCGGCCAGCTCAGCACCTGGGGGGGACATGTCGGGAGAAGAAGTGACACTGGGTTGGTCTTCAGGGCCCTTGCTGTCCTCAGGGAGCTGTTCTGTGGGGGGAGCAGCCTCCCCTGGCTTATGCCCTGCAGGGACGGGCTCTCCGCTGAGCCCCTCTGTCCCCTGGGAAGCAGCCGCTGTCACCTCTATACTAGTCACTCCTTCAGCATCCAGATCCTCCATCTTCCCAGAGCCCCTGTGAGCGCCCTGGGTTCCTCTCTCCAGAGGAAGAGCATCCTGGGTCTCCGGTGTATGCCCTGGCGGGGTCAGAGAGAGACTCCTGGCCCACTCCTCTCTCATCTCCACAGCTCCTGGCTCTGCCACATCTTCCAGGGAGGGACCCTCCAGGCCAACTCGAGGCAGCGAGTCCATCTCACGCGGTGACCACTCTGGCTCAGCCGGCGTCTCTTCCTCCCACTCCCCCCCTCGCAGAGGCTCTGCCGGGTGTTTTGGTGACCCACATGGAGATTGCCATCCCCCTGCGCCACCCCGAGGGGTCTCTTTGCTGAGGGGCAGTGTCTGGGAGGCCCCGGCTGGGCAGGAGGAATCCAGCTGGGCTGGGGCCAGGCTGGTCACATCCTGAGCCGCTCTTCCTTTGCCTTCCGGCCACAAGTCCAGGTGCTCAGCAGCCATCGGGGCGTCCTGGCAGGGCAATGGTTCCCCCTGGGCTGCTGGGCCAGTCTCACAGGGGTCTAGAAGCATGAAGGGGGTGTCCGCCAGGCTCTGCTCTGCCCGGGGTTTGAGCGTCACATCAGGGAGCTCCGTGCCCGCTGGCAGCAGCATCTCCCTGGGAGGAGAGCCCACTCCTCGTGCGGGGGAGAGACCTGTCAGCTGCTGTTCTCCAGGACAGCTCTCTTGGCGGGACAGAGGCTCGGCCACCACCAGCTCTGGGCCAGATGAGCCTCCTCCTTCCTGGGGTGCTCCACCTCCAGCCAGCCCTTCCAGGTCCCTGGTGGGTGTTTGCTCAGCTCCTGACACCTCCAGCCTATAGCTCCCGGGAGCATCCCCATCTGCAGGGACTGGCTTGGGCAGGACCAGGCCCACCTCTGGCATTAATCCTTGTTCATCCAGAGGCCTCACGCTGCCCTCGGGGGCTGCCCTTTCCGTGCTAAGCAGGGCATCAGGAGAGGCCACAAGGACATTGGCAGCAGCTTCCTTGGCCTCTCCCTGTCCTGGGGAAAGGAGCTTTTTCCTGGGCACAGGCACTGGCTCCAGGTTGTAGCTAGCCTCTTTCTTAGGGGGCTTCTTGCCAGGGCTTCCAGCAGACAGCCTCTTCGGGGTGGAGGCCGCTGCTCTCTGTGGGGTGGCAGGATGGCTGGCCCCAGCCTTGGGAGGGGCCTTCGGGCCTGTGGGCCTTGGCTTCTCCAAGGCCTTGGGAGTGGCAGTGACCGGGTGGCTCTTGGCCTTGGGCTCCGCCGGGAGCTTGGCTTTGGCAGACTTGGCCGGGCCAGCAATCTTGTCGAGGGTGGGGTCCGAGCCAGCCAGCCGGGCTCTGGAGATGGGGGCAGCTCTGACGAGGTCTGTAAAGGACAAGAAAGAAGCCAGGTCTCAGGGCCAGGCCATAGATTTATAGCCGATTGGAAGTGCCTTCTGGGGTTACAGGCCAGACCAATAGAGGGCGCTGTGAACTGCTGCAGCACCCTGGGAAAGCCACTGAGTCCCACTAGAGTGGTTCAATTTCCACCTCACTCCATGGGGCAAGGATAGAGCAGGCTTTAGGCCACCTTGGTGGTGGTCCTAGTGATGGCCCGGCCCACAGAGTAACTGGGAGCAGCCACAGGGCTGCTCCAACTCATGTGCTGCCTTAGGAGATGGGAGAATATCCGTAGTGCAGCTGCATCCTTAGTGCCCAGGGCTGGGAGCAGAGCCCTGGGATCAGCTCCATGGTGGGTCGGGGAGAGATTCTCATTGGAGCTGAGCCCTGAGCAGCATGTAGGGGCACAGGGGTAACAAAGTGAGTGGGTGGAGCTCATTCCTCAGACCTCCCACCACTGGTCGAGTGAGTGGCAGCAGCACGCTGCCCTTTGCTACAGCAGATGGGCCACCCCCACTCCTGCCCAGAGTCAGGGGCAGCCCGGTGTCCCAAACAGGCACCCTCCCATGGGATCCAACCAGACACTGAATCTCAGATGCCCCGGCTGCCCACACTGTGGCGTCACTGTAGCTTGCTGATGTCAGATCTAAGCCGCCCACCAATGCTTAGTCCAGAGGCGCCTCTACCTTTCTTTGCAGAGGCGGCCGTGTTTTTCTGCTGCTGTGGTACTGCTGAGGCCTGGCCACCAGGTGGCGCCATTCGCTTAGGTTTGGCCGTGGCTGGTTTATTACTGGTTAGGGCTCTGGCAGAGGCCAATGTGGTGTCCTTTGTCCCCGGAGCAGTGGGTCTGAAACCAGAACAGAGAGGGGTGAAGAGAGAGAAGCCACCATGTGTTTCTCTCACGCAGTCAATAGAGACGGGTCCACGTCACAGAGCTCAAAGCCCTGTTCTCCCCACTCTACAGATAGGGAAACTGAGGCGCAGGGCAGAGCAGTGACTTGCCCAAGGTCACCCAGCGGGTCAATCGCAGAGCTAGGACTAGAATCCAGGTTGCCCAAGAGCCAGTCCTGTGCTCCATCCACCAGAGGGACCAAGCGGGTACAGCCCAGTGCACACACTGCTGCGCCACAAAGGGACTGCACAGTACCAGCCTGCAGTGGCCGGAGACAGACGTCTGCTAGTCAGGGTGGGGGACTCCTTGCTCCGCGACTGGCTCGAGCAGGGGGTTCCTGCCACTGTAGCATCTGCGCACCTCACCATCTTTACTGCTGGTACTCCAATGTACCCTGGAGGGGAAACTGAGGCAAAGGGGACAAAGTGACTTGCTCAGTCTCACACAGGGAGGCTGTGGTGATGCTGGGAACTGAACCCAGGTGTCATGAGTCCCCAGCTAGCTTCCTAGCCACTAGGCCGTCCTTTCCTTTCTGCACCAAGGCACTTGGCCACCTGCCAACCAAATCCAAGCCATCCAGGCCCTTTGCCAGCACAGCCCGGCAGCTTAGGGGATCTGAATGGGGCCACGTTCTGCAAGTAGAGGCTCACCCCCTGGAGAGCTCCGACTGGTGCCCCTCTAACACCCCCCCTCCCAGCTGCAAGCCCCCTCGGCAGGCAAGACGCATCGCTGCTGCAGCACCTCTGAACACAGCTGCTGAATCCATCGGTCTCGGGGTTACAGTAAAACCCCTTCTGAACCACAGCCGATTAGCCCCACCAAATCCACACTGAAGGGCAGCTTGCCAGGCCCCCTCAGTAAGCCAGAGCCCTGGCCTCCCCCCAGTGCTGGGCTCAGGGTTTGAGAGAGAAAACGAAGAATGTTTGACGTCATATTCAAAGCAGAGTTTCCCGCTAACTTGCCGCGTGCGGCACTGAGAGCCCTCGAACCCCACTAGCGCACTGGGGAAACAAAACTGACTAGCATGCACTGCTACAGACTAGGGACTGAATGGCTGGGCAGCAGTTCTGCAGAAAAGGATCTAGGGGTTACAGTGGATGAAAAACTGAATATGAGTCAGTGTGCCCTTGTTGCCAAGGCGAACGGCATTTCGGGTTGTATAAGTAGGGGCATTTCCAGCAGATCGAGGGACGTGATCATTCCCCTCTATTCGGCACTGGTGAGGCCTCATTTGGAGTACTGTGTCCAGTTTTGGGCCCCACACTACAAGAAGGATGGGGATAAATTGGAAAGAGTCCAGCGGAGGGCAACAAAAATGATTAGAGGCTGGAGCACATGACTTATGAGGAGAGGCTGAGGGAACTGGGATTGTTTAGCCTGCAAAAGAGAAGAATGAGGGGAATTTGATAGCTGCTTTCAACTACCTGAAAGGGGGTTCCAAAGAGGATGGATCTAGACTGTTCTCAGTGGTAGAAGATGACAGAACAAGGAGTAATGGTCACAAGTTGCAGAGGGGGGAGGTTTAGGTTGGATATTAGGAAAAACTTTTTCACTAGTAGGGTGGTGAAGCACTGGAATGGGTTACCTAGGGAGGTGGTGGAATCTCCTTCCTTAGAGGTTTTTAAGGTCAGGCTTGACAAAGCCCTGGCTGGGATGATTTAGTTGGGGGGTTGGTCCTGCTTTGAGCAGGGGGTTGGACTAGATGACCTCCTGAGGTCCCTTCCAACCCTGAGATTCTATGAGCTGCCCAAGTGAACCTGACAAGCTCGACTCAGCTCAGGCGAGTGAAACTGAACAGCCAGCACTAAGGGCAACGAATGAGTGAGACTCACCCTAGCCACATCTCCACTTTGATCCCAGATTAAATACCCCACCTGTGGTCCGTTGCACCAAAGCAAGAGTGCTACTGAACTAGAGCAGCGTCCGGTCTGCATGGCAGTCCAGAACCTCTTGGTGAGCGTCTCACTGCGCTTCCCCCGACCCCCATCCCTAGCCCCACAAAGCTGTGAGACCCCCTCATCAACCTCCTCCTGGGGCTGACCAAGATGGCCCTGAATCAGCCCAGGAAGAAGCTGGACAGGGAGGTGCACTGTAACTGTGGGGCCTATTTCCAGTCCCACTGAGCAGCGTCCACCAGCTCCTTCGCAGAGCTGCTGGTGCTGTCCAGGGTTCTCTGCTCGGAGTCCCTGTCCGGTGCCCTCATTTTGACCTTCCCTCCATCCGTTTTCACATGTGTTGTCCCAAGGCCTCGGCTGACGGGGTGGGGTGTTAGTTTTGGGTGGGCCTAGCCCCAACCCTTCCCAGAATCCAAACAGGCCAGTCCGCATGGGAGCCGGGAACTGGGCCGAGGGTTGGCTCAAGCTATCCCCATGACCTCGTTGCGTCAGTGAAGGTGCGCGGGTGTGAGCCGGATTTGCCTGTTAGCTGTACTTTTCAGTTAGATGGCTAAAAAAGACAGAAGTTCACTTCCCCCAGAATCACAGGGCTGGAAGGAAGCTCAAGAGCACTGGGGCAGGACCAAGTACACCTAAACCATCCCTTACAGCAGTTTGTGCAACCTGTTCTTAAAACCCTCCAGTGACAGGGATTCTACAAACCCCCTTTGGACGCCTGGTCCAGATCTTCAATCTAATTGCTCAGCATAGTTACCTTTTTCCTAATATCGAACCTAAGCCTCCCTTGCTGCAGATTGAGCCCATTACTTCTCATCCTACCTTCAATGGACATGGAGAACAATTGATCCCTGTCCTCTCTTTAACAGCCCTTCATGTGTTTGAAGACCATTGTCTGGTTCCCCCTCAGTCGTCTTCTCTCAGACTAAACATGTCCAGTTTAACCTTTCCGCACAGGTCACGTTTTCTAACCCTTTGATCATTTGCGTTGCTCTTCTCTGGACTCTAACTTGTCCACATCTTCCCTAAAGTGTGCAGAACTGGATACAGGACTCCAGCGGAGGCCTCCCCAGTGCTGAGCAGAGCTGGACAGTTACATACAACACTCCCGTTAGCACACACCAGGATGACAACAGCCTTTTTTGCAACACTGTTGACTTGTACTCAATTTGTGATCTTCTATAAGCTCCAGATCCTTTACAACCGGATGACCACCTAGCCAGTTATTCTCCATTTTGTAGATGAGCATTTGATTTTTCCTTCCTAAGTGAAGTACTTTGCATGTGTCTTTACTGAATTTCATCTTCCAATTTGTCACGGTCATTTCAGACCCTCATCCTCTCCTCCAACGTGCCTGCAACCCCCCGTTTGGTGTCATGTGCAAATTTTATAAGCTTACCCTCCTCTCCATGATCCAAATCATTAATGAAAATACTGACTAGTACCAGACCCAAGATTAACCAAACCACTGGAACTACTCGGAGTACGATCTTTCAACCAGTTGCGCACCCACGTTTCCCTAGTTTTCTTATGAGAGAGGATCACGTGGGACTGTCAAAAGCTTCACTAAAGTCAAGATCCATCATGTTTACGGCTTTCCTGCCACCCACTAGGCCAGAATGGGTTAATGGATTTTAAGCGAGGGTAATGAACCATTGGTACAGCTTCCCAAGGGGTGTGGTGATTTTTCCATCACTGGATGTCTTTAGAAATAATCAAGCCTGGATGTTTTTCTAATAGGGTGACCAGATGCAAGAACCTAAAAATTGGGACTTGTTGGGGGGGGGGGGGGGGGGGGGGAGAGAGAGAGAGAGAGAGAGAGAGGGGAAGAACCCCTCCCGCCGGACTGGAGTAAAAAAAACAAAACAAAACAAAAAAACCAACAACCCTCTCCAGCCGCCGGAGTTGTTGAGTAAAAAGTTGTTGTTCCATGGCCGCAGTGAGAGGGGCAGGGCTGGGCAGGGGGGATCCAGCCACAGCCGCCTCTTCTCGGGAGCATGTGTTCTCCGCTGGGGACCCCCACAGCTTGAACCCACCTGAAGCGGGTCCCCTTCGGAAGTGGATCCAGCAGCCGCAGCAGCAGCTGCCGGGCTGTGGAGTTATGGGGCCAGCGAGGATCTGACTTGATGCCCGATGGGGACTTGCAGCGTCGCCTGGGAGGTGGCCCGGTGTTGCACCCCCCCCGCTTCTTCTGGCAGCAGGATTTGGGTTATTGGCAGCGAGCAGCGGGGCTGGATCGTGGGCAGCGAGCTGGAGAGCGGTGGTGCCTGGGGGGTGACTCCACGGCTGGGGGCCGGAGCCCCCCCCCCTCGTGAGAAGGGAGGGGCAGCCGCTGCTCCGAGCCGCCCCCCTGCCCCCAATGTGCACCTTTGGCCCGAGGGGAGCCCGGCTCCTGTGCCCGGGGCTGGCCAGCCGGCCCGTCTGCTAGGCACCCCACGTGCACCGCCTGGGACTTCGCTGCTTCTTCCTTTGTTCCAGTTTTGGCTCCTCCAGGGGCAGCTTCATGGCCAGGCCGGGCTTGCCTGAGAGCGGAAGGCGCTTGGGGTCAGTGCGGGGGGGAGAAGAGGGGCGGGCGGGGGTGACTCGGTGGCCAGTGAACTCCTGCGATGTACCCCCAAGGCAGGCACCCGGCTCCCCACCAGCCTGGGCAGTCGGGCTTCAAATTCACCGTGGCTGAATCTTGCGATAGGATTAAGGATGAATTCCAGTTTCGCAGAGTTGTTGAGGAAGACGTCCGGACCATGCATCGGTCAGGACGCAGAACAAAAGGAGAAAAATCAGGACGGTCCCGATTTTATCGGGACCTCTGGTCACCCTATTTTCTAAGGACGCTCTCCAGTGGCGTAGCCAGGTTTAGAGCACAGGGGGAACGGCGGCGCTATAAAAAGGCACCTCCCCGCTCCCCCTGTACTCACTTGGCAGCGCTTTAAAGGGCCCGGGGCTCCAGCCGCTGCTGAGCTGGGCTGGGGGGCGCTTTAAAAGGTCACCGGCCTTTTAAAGCGCCCCCCCGCCCAGCCCCGCTGCCGGAGCTAGGCTGGGAGGGGGCGGCTAGGCGGGGGCGCTTTAAAAGGCTGGCGGCTCCTGCCACTGCAGGGAGCCGCTGGCCCTTTAAAGCACCCCCCCGAGCTCGGCTCCCGCAGCCGGGCTCGGGCGGCACCTTCGTGCCGCTTTTCCTCACAGGGGGAGCCTGCTCCCCCCTAGCTAGGCTACTGACGCTATCTAGTTCAGGCACAGCTACCGAGTCGGGGACTCCTCTGTGGTGCAGCACATGAGGAGTGGCCTCCTCTAGCCTTCCATGAAGAAAAGCAGAAGCTATTTCTTGTCGTCTCTTTGGCTTGTTACACAGCATGAAGAAAGCCACTGTCGGGTCCCAGATAAGCCTGTTTCCCAACTATGCACAAAACATGGCCCTGCTGCTCTAGGCCTGGCACAGGTGACGAACAGGTTCTGACACCTTTCAAAACGTGGGAGCCAGTAGTCTAAAGAGACACTGCCCTGTTCCCATATGCTACAATTACCACCATCTAGGCTGCATAAACACAGGCCAGACAACCCACCTGGTACTTTATGCATCAGGCAGGTTCACATCTATCTGAGCCAACGCATCTCTTGTAGAAAGACATCCAGACTCAATTTAGAGGGAGGGAAAACCCCCCACATCCCCAGTGTTCAGGGCTAAAAATTCACACTTGATTTCTAATCCGAATTTGGCCAGCTTCAACTTCATTGATCTCATTTGGAATTCAGCTGCTAGATTAGAGAGCCGTCTACTACTAGAAGTCTCCTCCCTCCTTAGGGCCATTGGGATATTTCTGTCTCATGATATGCGGAACCACAGTCCATCTTCAACAGGAGGCATTTACTGAACCATGGACAAGCCTCCACTTAGCTTGTGTCCCACTTCTGTCTCTGTTGTTTACCACGGACCATTCCCCGACTGGAACGCTATGCAGCTCAGGGACCTCTAGTGGCTGAACATACTGCCAGCGAACATCCCACTGCACACTAAGGAGAGAAAGGTCTCTAACATGGAGTCTGTTTCCATCTCATCTCAGGCTCTCGCAGGTGCTGCCTCTGATCTGGGACTTTTCCTCTGGGAGTTCCCCTAGTTTCAGTGACTCCTGCTACCAGCCCTTATCATGCTATTATTAGTGTGATTACATCTGATCACATGAGATCAGGTACCAGACACACCCTGCACGTGGGTCATGGCGTTTGACACGGCTTGCGGCTCCAGGCGGGCTGGGGGTCCCAAGGGCAGTGCCTTGCCTGGCCAGGAGCCATCCCACATGGAAATCTCATCCAGACCCCATCAAACGCCAGCCTTCCCAGCACCACCATGTGTCCCCTGCTGGGTATCCCGGGGCAGGCTCCTTACCCAGCCCCTCCCACACCTATCCCCATAGTATCAGGAGCAGACAGCATGCAGCAGCAGGCAACTCCATACCATACCTGGAAGGCTTGGCAGATTCTGGTTTCTCAGGCTTCATTGAGGCCAACTTTGGGACTAGAAATAGGGAGAGACAGACAGACAGTTTCAGCACCAGGAGACGTGAGGTTACTGACAAGGCAACTGTTCCAATACCACAGGGATGGACGCGGCGTGGGGGTCACGGAGAGCCCAGGCTGCGTTCCAACTCCACAGCGATGGACGCGGGTGCAGAGAGTGCAGGCTGACAGCTCTGGAGTCTAGTGTAAGAAGCCGGAGGGGCTGCCCACAGCTCTGGGCAGGTAGGTTAGTGCCAGGGGAACAGGACTCCCAGCTCTGGGAGCCAAGGAGTCCGGGCACACAGAAGGGGGCAGCGCCAGCTTCCCCCTCAATGCAGTTGTGCCAACCTCCCTGGAACGGGATTCAGCCTTGGCCCCTCCTACGACTGGCCTCCCTGGCAGAGGGGCCGGACCCCGTGGTCATGAGAGGATGGGCACCTGGCCTGCTGGGAACAGGCACCATGACCTGCCATACTTACTGCACGCAGGGGCCTCTCAACAAGCCTGGCGATCATTAGTGCCCCGGAGGGAAGGACAGACAGGTCATCAAGTGACCATCCCCCGCCAAGTGCTCGACCTATCGTGCCATAGCCTGGCATTTCCCTGCCCCCACAGTGAGAGCCCCCCCACCCCCATCCCACCTTAGCAGGGGAAGCTCCCTACAGCTTTCTATCAGCCCACAAGGGCCTTCCCACACCGAGCCCTCCCCAGGACAGAACCGCAGGACACGGGCTCAGGACACGGGGGTTGAGGAACAGGCCCTAAGGCACCTGTAGGCCCCAGGGATCCCAGCCTGGTGCCACCCACTTAGGGTTGCCCATTTGGGTTGGACATATTCCTGGAGGTTTCATCACATGACAATCTTTAAAGATTAATCTAAATTCCTGGAGACTCCAGGACAATCCTGGAGGGTTGGCACCCCTACCACCTGCCCAGCCAGGCCTGGTGTTGGCGGGAAGGCAAGGAACATACCCAAGGCCACGGTTGGAACCGGCGTCTTCCTCACAGCCTTCGGCTGCCCAGCCTTGCCCGGCCCAGCCTTCTCCAGAGGCTTTGCCCTGCTCTCGCCTGCTGGCTTCCTGGCCACTGTTTTGGCCGGAGTGGGCTTGGCAGAGGCAGCACCAGCTTTGGGTGCTGATGCTGCCGCCGCTGGCTTCCTCTGGGAGGCTTCAGCCTTCGTGGGCACCCCATTGCTGAGAGGCTTGGAACCGCCACATGGGGCCGCAGGTGGGCGGGCGTGGGTGGTCGCAGGCCGCCTAGCTCCAGAGACAGGCGCTGATCTCACAGCAGTCTTGGCAGGCTTGGGTTTTGCTGCAGACTGGCTGGCCGCTGCTGCCCCTTTCCCAGCGGTTGCCGTGCCATTGGTCTGGGGAGCGGGAGGCCCATTGACAGTAACTTTGCCATCCATTTTGTCCCACCCAGGTGCTGGGCAGGCTGTCTGCCCCCTCCGAGGTGATGGAGAACAGCCAAATCCTCCTCTTCCTCCAAGCTAGGACTGAAAGAGACAGACGTTAATTGGAGAGGGACCAATTCCACCCCACTCTGCAGCACCTCCAACTAAAGTTTTGCCTCCCCCCTGCTCTCCGGGAGGGAAATCTCTACTAGCCCAGAGCTCAAACCTAGTAGCCAGGGGCAGAGGTTAAAGATCAACCCCCAGCAGCACACCAGGTTAGAAGCCCTGACCTCCCCAGACCTGATGGGAAAGGCCCATCCCCACGCTTTGTCCATAGATCCCTTCTTCCCTGGCCACCTTGGGCTAATAGCATCTGAAGCATTCCAAGCACCAGGAAGAGGGGATCTCCTCCACAGTGGGGTGTCTTATACCCTCCCCCAATCTTGGAGTGTCTTCCCCCTTTCCCCCTTATGAATAGCTCTAAGCCCTGGCAGCATCCTCCTCTTGCTCAGCCTTGCCGAGGGACACAAAGCAGACAGTGCCAGTCACTTTCATGGGTGCCCTCGGGCAGAGCAGTCGTGAAACTGACTAGAGCCCACATAGGTCCCTATGGTTAGGCAGAACTATGAGCAGCAGAAGCCGCGCAGAGCTGCCTGCAGGCTCAGGAAGGCAGTGCTGCATTGGGAAGTGCTTAAGGCTGTAAGTCTGAGATTCACTTAACACACAAAGTTGACATCCACTGCGGCAGAATTTAACTGCCTGCCCCTCTACACAGGAAGGGTTCCCACTCTTTTGGACTCCAAAGTCTCAGAGCATTTTACAGATTGAGTAAAATTTGGCCTCAAACCCCCATCCACTGCAAAACAGGCCAGCTTCATCCCTATTTCACAGCTGGGGAAACCAAGGCATGGCCAGGGTGGGGCATGGCTAGCTGGGAAAACTCCCTAGCCCAACCTGCTTGGATTAGGAGATTTTTCCCAGAAGGACTCAAGTCCCTAAATCCCCTTGGATTTAAAGGGACCCCAAATCTCCTGGGATGCAACTCTGAGAGCATCGGACCCCAAAGCTCACAGGGAAATCCACAAGCCCTTGTGCTTACCATCTATTATTTACCTCCCCGGAAATCTCTGGAGCTATTAATTCTACTAAGTGGCTGGAATACACTTGAACAAGAGCAGTTACAGAATAGAAAAATCGTTATTGTATAGGCAGGGAGCCCGTTCCCTCTTTGCCACCTGGGCTGCTCAGTTCTCACCGGTGCTTTGTGGACACTCGGCCAGCTGGTCTCCACAGCACCCCCTGCCCCCCCCCCCCCCCCCCCGCTTTCAGCCAGGAGCTCAGACTCACATTCAAGAGGAAATAACCACCCAAGAGATGAGCGGTGCTGGCCCCTGTCCAGTAATGAGCAAACGAAGAGCGGTCACAGCCAGGGCTCCTTAATCATTGGTGGCAAAAATGGGGAGATGGGTTTGAAAAGCCTCTGGAGGAGAATAGAGTATTTCATGGCCTGAATCCCAGGGGGTTTCCTGCTCTGTCTAAACCAGCGTTTAAAAGGTGCGATGCTGGGATGTTGGCCCCAAAGATGCCAATATCAGACCGAATCAGTGGTGCCAAGCCCAAGTATACAGAAATCATGAGATCAGCCTAATAATTCATGCACCTGAGGGATCTGGGTCTTACGGTTAGAGACTGTAGTGCTAGGATTGCCAGCTATCTAAATCACACAAAACCCAACTCCCTTGGCCCAGCCCTGCCCCTTCCCCCATAGCTCCACCCTCACTCACTCCATCCCCCCCTCCCTCTGTCACTCGCTCTCCCCCCCCCTCCCTCTGTCACTCGCTCTCCCCCACCCTCACTCACTCCATCCCCCCCTCCCTCTGTCACTCGCTCTCCCCCACCCTCTGTCACTCCATCCCCCCCCTCCCTCTGTCACTCGCTCTCCCCCACCCTCTGTCACTCCATCCCCCCCCTCCCTCTGTCACTCGCTCTCCCCCACCCTCACTCACTCCATCCCCGCCCTCCCTCTGTCACTCGCTCTCCCCCACCCTCACTCACTCCATCCCCCCTCCCTCTGTCACTTGCTCTCCCCCACCCTCACTCACTCCATCCCCCCCTCCCTCTGTCACTCGCTCTCCCCCACGCTCACTCCCTTCCACTGGGCTGGAGAAGGGGGTTGGGATTCAGGAGCTGGTGTGGGCTCTGGGGTGGAGCCAGAGATGAGGGGTTTGGAGTGCAGGAGGGGGCTCAGGGCTGGGATGCTGGAGGGGGTCTGGGCTCTGGGAGGGAGTCCTGACCTGGGACACAGAGTTGGGGTGCAGGCTTCAGCCAGGCGGTGCTTTACCTCAAGCGGCTCCCCGCCCTGACTCCACGTGGCTCCCGGAAGCATGTCCAGCTCCTAGGTGCAGGGGGCTCTGCGCATCGCCCGTACCCTCAGGTGCCACCCCCACACGGCCATTGGCCGCAGCTCCTGGCCAATGGGAGATGTGGAGCCAGCGCGCAGAGCTTCCCTGATTGCCCCTCCGTCTAGGGGCCGCAGGAACACGCCGGCCACTTCCAGGAGCCATGTAGAGTCAGGGTAGGGAGCATAGGCGTCGACTCCGTGGGTGCTCTGGGGCTGGAGCACCCACAGAGAAAAATTAGCGGGTGCACCGTACCCACCGGCAGCCAAGCTCCCCGCTCCTCCCCCTTCCTCCCAGTGCTTCCTGCCTCTCCCTCCCCTCCCCACACCGCCACCGAACAGCTGTTTGGCAGCGCTTAGGACTTTCCAGGAGTGAGGGGGAGGAGCGGGGATGCGGCACACTCAGAAGAGGCAGGACAGGGGTGGGGATTTGGGGGAAGGGGTGGCGTGGGGACAGGACAAGGGCAGTGCAGGAGTGGGAAGAGGCAGGGTAGGGGCAGGGCCAGGGGAGGTGTGTGTGTGGGGGGGGGGGGGAGGGGGGGTGTCGAGGGAGCCTGCCTTAGGCCTGCTGTACCACTGACTGGATTTTTAATGGCCTGGGCAGCGATACTGACTGGAGCCACCAGGGTCCCTTTGTTGACCAAGCGTTCTGGTCAAAAACCGGATGCCTGGCAACCCTATGCAGCCCTCATGACAATAGAGATGAGCTTAGAGGCGAGACCTCTAGAGACTGGTTATAAATGAGAGCGGCTATTTGCACCCGAGGCCACTAGCGGAGGTTTTAAGCAATGCCAATTGTCACAAAGCCTTGCAATCAAATCACAAGTGTTGGCAACCCTGTTATCCAGAGAAGGTCTTGGTGAGTCAGGGGGTGGGTCTCAATCGTGTTAACACAAAAGTTCGCTCAAGGATATTGAAAAGCCACGTCAAGACCCTGGCTAGCGTGTTTGGAGGCAGGTTGGCGGCTTAAGCCAGGACCCAGCCTGCATCACCTGACCCTGTCTGCACAAAAGCTGCCCCTGGACCCGTTAGCTCAGCAGGAGGCGAATACATTTCAATGGAGCACGTTCACACGGCACCACTTTACTAGTGTATTTGGATCAGCAAGGAGAGTGGGACACCGTGGATAGACAGGCCAGCGTTCTCCACTGCCCCTGCAGGCTCACTGAGTTAGCGTAATGTGATTCAAAGCCACTGCTTTCTGCCCAGCATGGCCTGGCCCTAGAGGAATGCCACACTGATGGGGGAGGGTGGGGTAAGTTTACCTCAATTAATTCTGTCTTTGCCATACCTTTCTTCATGCACTGAGGACCTCAGGCCAAGAAATTTTATGATCTGGGTGCCCAGACTGGCTAATCAGTTTCAAGGCAAGTAGCCAACAATTTGGCGGGGGGGACCGGGACGACAGGGCGTGCGCAGAAATCACAACACATGCAACCCCACTGAAATTCCTGGGAACTGCAGCTGGCCACCGGAATTCATTCTGGCCAACAATTTGGCGAGATTCAAAAGAGGGAGCAGATATTTAAACGAGTGAGAAGATCCAGAGTTCATTATGGAAGGATGTTAAAACTCCTGCTTTGGGACTTAACCCAATTTAACTAGTAGGGATCAGCGGGGGGCGGGGGGGGGTAAGATTACTCCCACACCTGCCGCTGCAGGGCTCACTCTCAGCCCTGCCCCTTCCCTGGGGGCCCACCCCTTATCCAAGGCCCCACCCAGCACTCTCTATCCCCTCCCGCCCTCCATCACTTGCTCTCCCCCACCCTCACAAGCCTGGAGCAGGGAGTTGGGGTGCTGGCTCTGTGCTGGGGCTGAGGGGTTCAGAATGTGGGAGGGGGCTCTGGTCTGTGCCAGACAGGACTTCCCCCTCCCCGCAACACAGCCCAGTGAGTAGGGCACTCTTTTGGGACATGGGAGACCTGCTCTGCCTGATTCAGAGCAGAGGCCTGACACTGTGTCTCCCACATCCTAGGTCCTGCCTCTTCCCTGTTTTCAGGGAAGTCAATTATTTTTGTTCTGATGTGGAATAAAAACGAAGCCCAAATCCTCCTGTGTTCCCACACTATGGAATTCTTATTTTCCAGCCAGTCCTAAAGTCAAATCTCTAGATAGGAGGTAAGGAATTATTTATCCCTGTCTCCTAGGATGTCACATAAAATTAGCAACTTCCGCCACCTCCCCCCCAGCAAATCTTGAGCCCTCGGTCTCTAGATCATTGAGTTTGGGGGAGGGGAGAGGAGGCCTGGTCACTGTCACCAGATCTAGATTCAATTAAGGGTGTTTTTAAAAAAAAATAAAAAAAATAAAGCCATCTTCTCAGATTCACACTTCCCCCAGTTGGACTGTGACATTCCCACATGGTGTGAGGTCTCACACTACCAGCACTAAAACATCCTTGGAATTTCTAAGTATTTTAGAGGACAATTTCCTAACTCACAGTGTTGATTCACTAACACTACTAGATTCCCTAAAAAGCCACAGTAGAAGGTGGCCACATCAATTAGGGAAAAAACCAAACAAACCTGGTTTAGAAGGCAGCTATAAACAATATAAAATGGAAAAGAGGGAAGTTTAACGACTATAAATCAGAAGTCAGGAATTGTAGAAAACTGGTAAGGGAAGCAAAGGGTTGCAGGATAAATATAGGTAAGCAGAGTTAAGGACAATGAGGGTTTTGTGGTTTTTTAAAGTATATTAGGAACAAAAAGAATCCTAAACAAGGGTATTGTTCCATTGCTAGATGCAAATGGTAATAAAATAATAATAAATAATAATAATGCAGAAAAGACTGAAGTGTCCAATAAATATTTCTGTTCTATTTCCCCCAAGTAGAAATGATGCAGTCATCACATATGATAACACTTTCCATTCCACTAGTATCTCTCAGGAGGATGTCAGATAACAGCTACTGAAGTCAGACATTTTAAAAATCAGCAGGCCTGAATAATTTGCATCCAAGAATTTTGAAAGAGCGGGCTGAGGAGCTCACTGGACTGAACACTGATTTTCAATAAACCTCAGAGCACTGGGAAGTTCAGAAGAAAGCTGATGTGCCAATATTTAAAAAGGGTAAATGGGATCAACTGAGTAATTTAGGCCTGTCAGTCTGACATCTATCCCAGGCAAGATAATGGAGCGGCTGATATGGGACTTGATTAATAAAGAACTAAAGGAGGGTAATGTAATTAGTGCCAAGCAGCGATGCGGACTTCCGTCAGCATCGCTGGGTGCTGACGCCCCGCCCCCGACACCGGGCCCCACCCCCGATGCCGAGTGACATCGTGGGGGCCCCGCCCCCGACACCAACGCAACATCGCCCAGCGTCGGGGGCGGGGCCCCGCAACATTGCCCGGTGCTCCAGTAAGCTAGGCGCGGACCCGGGGATGGCAGGGAGCTGCGGCACCCACCAATTTTTCCCCGTGGGTGCTCCAGCCCCGGAGCACCCACGGAGTCGGCGCATATGGTGCCAAGCAACATGGGTTTATGGGAAACAGATCCTGTCAAACTAAGTTGATATCTTTTGTTGATGAGATTAGCAGATTGGTTGATGAAGGCAGTAGTGTTGGTGGAATATACAAGGCATTTGACTTGGTACCATATGTCATTCTGATCAATCCCCTGAATGTGTGCCACATCAATTTCAAAATATTGTAGTTTTTAAAAAGCTGGCTAACGGATCATCTCAAAAGGTAGCGGAGAATGAGAAATGAGCATCAAACAGGTGCTATTCTAGTGGGGGCTGCAGGAACAGTGTCTTGGCCCTACACTAGTTAACATTTTTATCAATGAGCTGGGGGAAGGGGGAAGGCATCACTGATGACTCACAGATTGGAGGAGTGGTCAGTGAGGAAGAGGACAGGTCACTGACACAGAGCGATCTGGATTGCTTGGTAAACTGGGTGCAAGCAAACAATCTGTGTTTTAATCTGGCTAAAGGTAAACAGACATCTAGGGCCATCCTTACAGGGTGGGGGACTCGATCCTGGGGAGCAGTGACTCTGAAAATGACTTGGGGGTGGGGATGGCTCATCAGCCGAACGTGAGCTCGCTGCCAGGGCCAAAAGGCCTAATGAGATCCTGGGATGCGTAAACAGGGAAATCTCAAGTAGAAGCAGAGAGGTTATTTTACCTGTGTTTGACACTGGACTGGTGGGACCGCTGCTGGGACTCTGTGCGACAGATGTGATGATATCCTGGGGGGAAACCCTTACTGAATTAAGTCATTCAAGAGATCATTGTATTGCAAATGTGTAAGTACCAGGGAGGGTTTGTACATATTTCCTTGGGGGAGGCAGAACACACCAGCTCTCCAGGAGCGAAGAACAGTGAGGTGGGGGCTAAGCAATTTAACTCAGCTTGTAACACCTCCCCAGAGCTCCCCCCACCGGGCGAGAGGCTCACAGATACTGGTTCAAACTGGATTCTTCAGGGACCAGAAGACAGAACAGCCTGAATCCAGGCTGACTTCCAGTAAACAGTCAGGATCTCTGGTCCACAGAGAGCACCCCTTCCCCCCCAACCCCCCCATCCTTAGGGAGGTGTTGGAAGGATTTTGGTCTACAGAGGCCCCATAAGACTCTGCGCTTGTCTGGAGCTAAAGCTGCAGTGAGCTTGTAAACACAAGAGAAAGAGTCCCATGTGGGATCTGAAGGAGTATCCCCAACCAGAACCGCTGTGGGAGCGAGCGAGTGCTCTCTGGTGAGCTTATTAGCATGCGTGGGAGTTCTTGTATTGGCTTAAACCCATTTTCTCCAACACCTGCCAGGGATGGTCTGGGTTTACTGGGCCCTGCCTCAGCGCAGAGCACTGGACTTAGCTTTGAGTCCCTTCCTGCCCGGCATTTCTGACGCTTTTACTTTCTGAACACAATGTGCTTGCTTAGAAATAGCTGAGTGGTGGCTTAACGGTGGCAATTACGCAGTTGTCTTTCTCTTCCCAGCCAGTTAACAGGCTGTTTAGGCCGCCTGTCTTTTGCAGAGAGGTTTCAGTATAGTCAGGTTGCTGGGCAGCCCAGCAATAGGCCAATGAGAAGGGATGGGGTGAGTATGTCTACTCAGGACAGCTCAGGAGCCTGAAACGGAGCAGGTTCCCTTCCTGGACTCTAGAGGGGGAAATACAGGCGCAGTTGCCCTGAATTGTGGCCTGCTGCATCCCGTGCTGGTGCGCACAATGCATGAAGGGCATTGACAAATGACAGCATTGAGAAGAGCTAGAAGAAGGATTAAAAGATCAGAAAACATGGCTTGGGCTCAAGGAGCTCAGTCACTGTACCTACTTCGTTTGGCAAAGAGAAGGGAGGAGGGGGACTTGATGACAGTTTAAGTGCCCACACGGGGAACAAATGACACCGGGCTGGATCCAATTCAGGCTGGAAATAAAGCACCAGATTCTGAACAGGGAGGGTAATTAACCCCTGGAACAATTTACCAGGCTCATGGTGGGTTCTCCAGCACTGACCATTTTAAAGTCAAGTTTGGATGTTTTTCTGACCGCTCTGTTCTGGGCATGGCCGGCCCTAGGGGGGTGCTGGGACATAGCTGATACGCTTCTAATCTGCCTGGGGTGCTCCCTTGGCTCTGCCCCCACTCCACCCCTGCCCACTTCCACCACCTCCCCACAAGGTGCACCCTCGCTCCTCTCGCCTCCTGACACCGCGAAACATCTGATCCACAGCAGGCACTGGGGGGGCAGGGGGGGAAGCTGATTGGCGGGGTCTGCCAGCGGGCAGGAGGGAGGTTCTGGTAGGGGATTCCTCCTCTCAAACCCCCCCCCCAATCTGCTTGCCTCCCCATTCGCCTCCTCACACTGCTCCCTTGCCCGCCTCCGTGCCTCACCTCCCCGCCCAATGCACAGGGCGGTCACCCTGATTCACCGTACCCAGGGGATGGCTCTGGCTCTAGGCATGGTTTGGGGGCAGGTCTCCGGCCTGTGGCATATAGGAGGTCAGACTAGACAATCAAGGCGACCCCTTCGGGCCTTGCAATTAGGATTTTTACAGGCAAAATTTAACCCCCTTGAGCTGTCACCAAGTCAGCATGAGGATGGGGGGTGGGATAGGAGTAGCCTGCAGGGGCAGAAGAGAGTTCTTAGGTTCCTTTGCCAACTGCAAGAAATGCTGATTTTTCTAACCTCCGGGAAGCAGCGCCCCACCCCCCCGAGATGCCTCGGCAGGCCAAAAACAGGCGGCTTTTTTAATTATTGCGGATACACGCCGCTGGCTCTTGGCATAATCTGCTGCCCATTGAAAAGAGCTCAGCCTGCTCAATCTAGTTTTTGTACTGGTATAACTGTGGGTTGAGGCTGGGTAATTTTTAACCTTTATATCAGTACAACCCCTAGTGTTGACAGTTATACTGGTATAAAGACATCAGCGCTGCCTAGTGGCTACAGCACTGCACTGGGACCTCATTCCTGGGTTCTAGTCCCCACTTGGGGACCTCAGGCAAGTCACTTCTGTGTTCCTCAGTTTCCCCACCTGTAAAATGGGTCTAGTGACACGGACCTGAAAGCACTTTGCAAAGGAGACCTACTGATGAAAAGCGCTAGGGATTATTGTTCCAGCATGGTTTACTTGCCTTCCTGTACAGGTATAACTATCAGTATAAGCACCTCTAAACATAATTGCATCCATCCTAGGGCTTCGTCTAAGCACAAGATGTGTAGTTAAAGCAGCACAATCCCTAATTTCTAGATAGCTCGGGGATTTATTTTACTATAGTAGCTGAGCGTCTCAGTCTGGAAGGTATTTACCCTTACAGTAAAGAGTTATTATCCCTATTGTACTAGTGGAGCAACTGAGGCACTGAAGGGCTCCTCCAAGGTCACACAGGAAGGCTGTGGCAGATCTGGCATGTCAGGCCAGGTCTTCCGAGTCGCAGGCTAGCGCTCTAGCCATTACACTGCACGTCCTCTCTGCTACAGGGCTCTCAAGGACTCAGCTACATAGACTGGGGCCGCTGAGAGCAGAGTCACAGGGAGCGACAGAGATCAGAGCCAAGAGCCCATTCTTCCAGCACAGGGACCTCCAAGTCAGCCCAATGGAGCATGTGGGGAGTCCACACATCCCCACCCAGAAGAGGGGCCTCTGCCTTTGTTTCAGAGGAAGGCGCAGAGTCTGGGAAGGGCTCCAGGCCAGTGCTGGTCAGAGGCACAATTATGTCACTAATTCAACATTACATAAACCCCACCCCCAAGCCACAGAGCAGCCTCACATGCCCTCTGTGCTGGCTCAGCAGCCTGATGCCAAGAGCCACCCAGAGAGGTTGTTCCTAGTGAGAGCAAGGTCCTCCTGTTCCCCCCTTCCCCCCTCCCCCCCACACACACACCGCCATGCCTTACCGTGCCTGGAGGAGACCCCACCATCCTATGGAACTGGGGCATTGTATCCATGGCTCATGCAGAGGCCAATACAGGGCTATGTGCAACACTGCCCTCTACTGGCTACGATGAGGACTGGTCGATTGTGCGCCACAGCCCTGCACTGCTGATGGAGATCTCCTTCAGCCCAAGTGGGCTGGGCTTTAGGAGCAGCGGGAGGGAAAGGGGGGCGGGGAGGAAGAGTTCTCACCCCACTGATGCCATGAAGTTGTGAGCAGCCATGATGCAGTGGGGTGGGAGAGCTCATGAACCACAATCCGCCTCTAAACACACACACAGGCTGGGAGAAAGAGGCACATTCCCAGCACCACAGGAAGCGCCACAGGGGCTGGGTGGAAAGAGCAAAAGGTGGTTCCTTGGGAGCAGCTCACGTCTCGGCTGGAATTTTGCTAGACAGACCCATGCACAAATCCAGCAGCCCTGCCCTCCCCCCACGCCCAGAGACCTCTGCTCATGCAGAGGGCAGAACAGGTGTGTGCTATTGCCCCAGTGCACCCTCCCAGCAGAGATCTAGTCACCCTGCCAATCCCCACCCCCAAATCCAGGGAAAGGCTCCAACAGCACTTCCGGTGCCTTAAGGGGACAGGGATTTAACAGCAAAATCCTTCCCTGAAGCATGCTGGGAAGGATGACGCAACACGGTCAGGTGGCAGCAGCAGCTCTGCACAGCTGGCCTGGGAGTCTGCCCCAGAGAAGGCGCTGCATGGGTTACAGCAGCCTCTGCCGGCCACATGAGCCTCTGAGGAACCCACATGGGTTACAGCAGCCTCTGCCGGCCACATGAGCCTCTGAGGAACCTGCATGGGTTACAGCAGCCTCTGCCGGCCACATGAGCCTCTGAGGAACCCGCATGGGTTACAGCAGCCTCTGCCGGCCACATGAGCCTCTGAGGAACCTGCATGGGTCTGATGAGCCCATCCCCCCCACTGCCCTGTGCTAGCTGGAAGTAAAAGTTGTTCTGCTGTGTGTCATAGGCCCTGTACTGCAGAGGGATATTCCCCATGCTTGGGACAACCAGCAGTGGTGGTGCTTGTGGGGCAGGAGGCGAAATCAGAGTTGAGCCCCTACTGGGGGAGTTGCAAGTACTTAGGGGAGGGAATCCAAGACTCTTCCCCCCCCCCCCCCCTCACACACACACACTCCAAATGGGGTGCAGTGCCCCATAGTGCCCCATAGTGCCCGGAGAGCTGCCTGAAGGGAGAAAGCATTTGCCCCCACGCCCCCCTCCTATAGCCAGTATCTGCCCCTGTTCTGGTGACCAATAGCCCCAGAGGCATCAATTCTGCTGTCCTGTGCACGCCAGCATGAGGCGCTACTCCCACCCACAGAGCTGCACACCCTGCCCCTGAGGTCACGGGAGCAACCCAGTCATACATGATGGACAAATACAGAGGCCTAGTGCCTGCCCCAGCCACCCCTGCAAGGCCAGGAGAACCAGCCCACAGGCTCCTGCTACTAGAGCCAGAGCAGCTCTCCTATGGCTAGTAGCGGTAGCAGGTCCCTTGTCCTCTGGGCTCAGGCTCCAATTGATAGGGCCTTTTCATCCCTAGACCACAAAGCCCTGGCAGAGATGAGCCCTGTTAAACCACAGCTGGGGAAATGAAGGCACAGAAAGATGAAGCGACTTGGCCCAAGGCCCTACAGCAGGAGCAGTGGCCAAACCACATTCAGACCCCCAGAGTCCTGACTCCCAGCCCTGCCCCCTTTCCCCAGGCACTAGCCAATAGACCCCACTTCCCTCCCAGAGCTGGGTGCAGAACCAAGGCGTCCCAGTTCCTCTCCCCACTGGCCTATACTGGCCCCACTCTGAAAACAGATCTGGCTCCACTTGCTCCTGGCTGGGAGCAAGTAGGGTGACCAGATGTCCTGATTTTATAGGGACAGTCCTGATTTCTGGGTCTTTTTCTTATCTAGACTCCTATTACCCCCCACCCCCTGTCCTGATTTTTCACACTTGCTGTCTGGTCACCCTAGGAGCAAGTCAATAGACACCAGACCCTGCTAGCCCAGCCTGCTCCTCCCCCCCAGCTCAGTGCTGGAGGCACCATATGGCTAACAATGGGGCCCCTTCACCAGCTCGGTGGCTTTATTAACTGTCTGAGTTTAGAGGAAGTTAATCAGACCCGGAGGCCAGTGGGGAGAGGGCTGCACCAGCTGGACAGTCCCTCCACCTCTCTCCTAGCCCCCCCCCAGATCCCAGCCTGCCAGTCACTCCCTCCCCAGCTGGATGCAGAGGGCAGAAGGCCCACTGCTTTCCGCATGGACAGGAGGCGAAGCGGCAACAAGCAACACTGAGATCCAGGCAAGGTTTGATTTGAGAGGGCAGATTCTCAGCCACCGGCCCACAGCTGGAGGTCTGGGCCAGCTCCCTGGGGCTCTGTGCTAAGCCGGCCACAGCCATGTCGTTCCAAGCCACCAGGACTCTCACCTAGCGAAGGGCCAGAAGTAAAAGCTACATTCAGCTGGGGAGATCAGTTTGTTTTGTCAGTTTCAGGAGTCTGGAGATTTGCTTTGTAAAGCAGCCCCCCCCCCCCCCCCCGGCCCTTTAAAACAGGGAGAGATGCACCCCGCAGGCCTACTGCCCCTGCTCCAAGCTCAAGCCATGCTGCTGCATGGAAATGCACTATCCGCCAGAGTTCACAGAGGACAGTTCCCACAAGTGGAGATGGCGGCTTCCCTGCCCATCGGTCTAGCTAGCTCCCTTAGCATGTCCAGGCCCTGCCTTAAAGCTCTGAGCCCCAGTCATTCTGCTCCGTGAGCTCCCCCACCCCACTCCTCAAGATGGCAGCTGCCCTTTGTTTATTTCCCTCTCCCTGGGGGTTTAAAGATGCTGGAGGTTGCTAGTGATTAACTCCTCATTAGATGCAGCAATCAGCATCTTTAAGGCTCTGCAGAAGGGCTAGAGGCAGCAGGCAGCTCAGACCCAGCTGGCTTTCTGCCATGCCAGCCGGGGCAGGCCAAGAGCCTGAGCCTGACCAGATTTCAGGGGAAGCTAAGCAGTGTCAGGACAGCCGTGCCCCCATTTCTTCACCCCACCTCCAAAGCTGCAGCTCCCCTTCACATCCTGAGCTTGCGAGGCAGCACCAAGCTAAAGAAAGAACAGGGCTATGGCTGAGGCACTGGGATTCAAGAGATCAGGGTTCAAATCCCACCTCTGCCACAGACTGCCTGGGTAACCTTGGGCAAGTCACAGAAGCTCTGTGCCTCAGTTTCCCCACCTTTAAACCAGGGTGGATGATACTACTTTGATCCTATTTGAATAGTGAAATTTGGGAGGCAGGGACCCTCTCTCATTGTGTCTGTGCAGGGCTTGGCACAGTTGGGCCCTGATCTCCGCTGAGGTGCCATACAATTAGCATTGATCTCCCCTCTGAACAGCCCCAGCTGGTGGGGTCAGAATCAGATTCATAGATTAGATGATCACAGTGGTCCCTTCTGGCCTCCTGTATAGCCCAGGCCAGAGAACTGCCCCACAATCATTCATAGAGCTAGTCTTGATTCAACACAGTGAGTGATGGAGAATCCCACCATGACCCACCGTGAATTGTTCCAGTGGCTAATTAATTACTCTGACCGTTAAAAACATGCATCCAATTTCCAGTCTAAACTGGTCTTGCTTCAGCTTCCAGCCATCGGATCGTGTTAGATCTTCGCCTGCTAGATGGAAGAGCCCAGTATCAAATGTTTGTTCCCCACATAGGTACTTCTAGACTAATCACCTCACCCTCCCAGGTCTAAATGCCGCCAGGCCAGCTTCAGACACAGATCAGGACCTCACCGTTTTCAGGGGGTTTGGCTCAGACCTCTGATACCAGCACACGCCATGCCTGTGACACTATATTGGCAGTATTGCCTAGTGGCTAAGCACTAATTTCCCAAGAACATAGGTTCTATTCCTGGCTCTGTCACTGGCCTGCTGGGTGACCTTGAGCATGTGTGAAAGTCTATACCCCTCTGTTCACCTCTTTTATAGGACTAAGATAGATCTTGTACAGAGTATGCCTTGTGAGTTATTTGAAAACTCATAATCTGCTGATCATTATTGTCCTGGTGAAATGTGTAGCAAAGTTAAGATTCTACTGTATGATGTTACTAAACCATATTCCAAATCTGGAGACAAGTCACGAACAGTTCCCCAAAGACAAAAAGGCTAGCCAATGCCTCAGCCAGGTGTCAACAAAATCAAACGGACCATCACCTGGCTAAGTGGCTATTCTTTGGCAGGAAAAGGAGGTGGGCGAAAATCTACACCTTGACAAAGGAACATTGGGGGGAGGGGGGTTTCCTGTCCACACAGACTTGTCTCTTGAACCTCAGCTAGAGTGGATTCCCAAAGAAGAGACAAACGTATAAAAAGGGAGAGCAAAACACCCCAAATTCTCTTTCCCCTTTCATCTCTACCCACAGACTCGACACCTGAAGAACAAAGAAAACAGCATTGGACTGGGGGAGGGATCCAGTCTGAAAGAGATTGAGCCAGTAAGACTGTTGGAATATGCAGAGAGAGAACAAGCTACGTGAATTCTAAGCAAAGTCTACGTTAGGCATTAGTTGTGTTTTGCTTTCATTTTCTTGTAACCAATTCTGACTTTCATGCCTCATTACTTGTAATCACTTAATCTTACTGTAGTTAATACATTTGTTTCATTGTTTTATCTGAACGAGTGTGTTTGGATTGGAGTGTTTGGGACAACTCCATTTGGGATAATAGGATTTGCACATATCACCTTTTATTAATAATACAACTGACTTTATATGAGCTTGTATTGGCCAGGAGGGAGCTGGGCAGTGCAAGATGCATATTTCTGGGGGAACCCTGGGACTGGGAGTTTGCTGGTGTTGTCCTGCAGCATAATTCAAGAGTGGCTGGCTACAGCGCACACGCAGTATAGCTGGAAGCAATGCACATGCAAGAGGCAGCGTGAGAGCACACCATGAGCGGCTGCTCTCTCAGCGAAGCGGTGTAAAAGGCACCTCAGGTTGGAGAACTGAGGGGACACAGCTGTCCATCAGTCCAGATTGTACCCTGGCGATGTCACAGCATGCCCCTTTATACCTCAGTTTCCCTATCTGTAGAGCTGGGATAATGAGACTGACCTTTTTAAAGCCCTTTGAGATCTACTGATGACAAGAACTATAAAAGCGGAGTTAACTTTAGTGAGCTAATGCTCTACTAGGACTTCCTGGTTCTATACGGGGTCTTTTGAAAGGATGCTCAGGGTGTTCCCTGCGTGCTCTGGCTTCAGCAAGTCAAACCCAGCAAAGACAAGTACAGAGTACTACTCCTAGAGAGGCAGAATCAAGAGCACAGTTACAAACTGGGAAATAACAGGCTGGCAGCGGTACTGCAGAAGAGGATCCGGCGGTTAGAGCGGATCACAAATCACAATGATGTGGCTGTGAAAAGGCCTGATCTTCCGGGGTTCATCCACAGAAACTTTGCACATAGCAAACAGGAGGTAACTGTCCCCCTCTACTCAGCACTGGAGAGGCCTCACCTCGAGTACTGTGTCCCACTTTGGGTGTCTGTGACGAACTAGGACTGTAGTTAAGGTTTCCCTGAGTACTGTGTGGGTGCCTCAGTTTCCCCTATGCGGTGCTTGAGTATCTAGGTGGTGGGACAACGGTGCATGATTGTTACAAAGCCCTAGAAGGCAGAGGCCTGGACACAGAGAATGGCTCCGTCTCCTGGCAACAGATGGCCCGGCCCCTTGCCCGGCAAAGGTGAGAGCTGAAGGTGTGAGAACAAAGGGATCAGGTGACCTCCTGGCCCGGGAAGGAGACAAAGGCGGAGGAGGGGCTGGAGAGTTTCAGTTTGAAGCTGGCCGGAGAAGAGGGAGAGAGGCAGACAGGGTCTGGCCTCCCTGCCCCGGTTGGAGCGGTGGGGCGAAATGCAGGGAGCCCCAGGCTGGGGTCTAAGCTCCCTGCCCCCCGGAAGGACCCGACTGAGGGGTCCTGGATGTACTGACAAGCTCTGGTTGGGCTGTGTTCCTGGCATCTCTAATAAACCTTCTGTTCTACTGACTGGCTGAGACTCCCAGTGAATCCGGGGAAGAGGGGTGCAGGGCCGGACTCCCCTATACTCCGTGACAATGTCCCACTCCAAGAACGAGGTGGACAAACTAGAGACAGTCCAGAGGAGAGCAGGGAAAAAAGAAGTTGTATTAGCTTTAGCAAACCTGAGCGGTATGAGGAAAGGTTGAAAGAACTGGGCATGTTTAATCTAGAGAAGAGAAGGCTGAGAGAGGGGAGAACTCGGAACAGTATTCAAATACATTAAGGGCTGTTATAAAGAGGACAGGGATCAATTATTCTCCACGTCTATGAAGGAAGGGCAAGAAGAAACTGGCTTAATAAGCAGCAAGGGAGAGGTGTAGCGTAGATATTAGGAAAAACTATTCTTACAGCTAGGAAGTGAAGTATTGGAACATGGGACCAAGGGCGGTTGTGGAATCCCCATCACTGGAGGGTTTTAAGAACAGGTTGGACAAACACCTGTCAGGGATGGTCTAGGTCTACTTGGTCCTGCCTCAGCACAGTGGGGTAGACTAGATAACAGAGATCCCTTCCAACCTTCCATTTCTATGAACTTGAAAAATCTTTGGGTGCATCACTGCCCATTAGTGGATAGACTCAGAACAATGTGTCCAAAGCCCTATGCTGCGGACCACTGAAGGGTGATTCGCCTCTAGCTCAGCAGCCAGCAGTTTCAGAGCAGGTGGTTCTGGGTTCTGTTCGTGAAACCCAAGCGGCGCTTTCACAAAGGGACCCATGACCGCTTGGCTCTAGCATGTAGCTCCATTTCTGCTGGGCCTTCCAGCCTAAAACACTTTTGGACAGAATGATACATTCATGAGCAGCCTCAGAGATGCAGCCAGCTCTGGGGCATAGCGCAGCTGCGGCTGCTTTTACCACCATGCTGTTTCAGACAGGAAGTGAAGACAATTGCATTTGCAGGTGGAGAAAGAGGAAGATTGGGAAGGCAGAATGGAAACTGCTCAAGTTGGAATGTGGCCAGGACATCGCAGGATCTTTAAATGGGTCAGGATTTCGGCTGAATGAGTCAGTGTTTTTTTGGCAGAGATTTTCCAAGCAAGTCAGAATCCTGCTGTTACTAACACGCTGCCAGTCTAGCGCCTACACACGAGGGAGGGAATTGGTGCTTTCAGAAACTTGCTGCAGCAAGATCCTCCATCACTTTGTGCTAACCCACCTCCCCCAATCCATTTGCTGTATCCACCTGCACAGTAGCGTAGCCGGGGGGGGGGAGCAGCCGCTTTAAAAGGCCTGCGGCTCCAGCCCCGGCGAGCTGCCCCTTGTCTCCCCACTCAGCAGCTCAGCGGGGAGGGGAGACAAGGGGCAGCCGCAGCAAGCCGCCCCTTGTTTCCCCGCTCAGCAGCTCAGCCACTGGGCGTGGAGGCAGCGGGCAGCTGCCTGCCGCCCCCCAAATCTTGGCACCCTAGGCGACCACCTAGGGTCGCCTAGTGGGCGCGCCGGCCCTGCCAGCGGCTCCTGGCCTTTTAGTTTTCTTCGCTAACTTCGTGATGTTAGCCTTTTAAAGGGCTAACATCAAGGGCCTTTTAAAGCGCCGCCGGAGCCCAGCTGCCGGAGCTCCGGCGGCAGAACTTTAAAGGGCCCGGGGCTCCAGCCGCTGCGGAGCCCCGGGCCCTTTAAAGCGCTGCAGGGTGAGTACAGGGGGAGCGGGAGGCGCCTTTTCATAGCGCCGCTCCCCCTGTGCTCCAGACCCGGCTACGCTACTGCACCTGCAGTCTCGACTTATAAGCTCTTTGGGGCAGAGACCATCTTTGTTCTATGTACAGCACCTAGCACAATGCAGCTCTGATCCCCATGGCACCTCTGTGCCCCTTAATGGTAGCTTGCGAGCTACCTCACAACACGCAGGAGTCCTGCTGCCCAGCCCCCCTGCTCTACCACCTACACCCCACCAGCTAGAGTTTATGAAGTTGAGCACAGAACTCTTCATTCACAATATATTCCCCCCCCCCCCCCCCCAAGATCCTGGATCTCTTCCCTGCAGCCAGTGACCCCAGACCTCACTCAAGCCCCGCAGAAAGCAGACACCACTCCCCACCCCACCCCTTGTCCCAGTCCCCAGAAGAGAGATCTGCAGCCAACATGCCTCAGCCTCTCAGGGCAGCGACAAGGGGCTGTCCCCTCCCAGCAGAAGCATGGGCAGACACCAGCCCTTCCACCCGGCTGGTTGGATCCGACGTGGGCCCAGAGAGGGTTCGGGGAAAGGAACCCAGCTCTGTGCAGCTGCCTGCGTTCCCATGGAAACACCACGCTTTGGGCACACAGACCTGCTGTTGCACTGGCCTCGTGCAAACAGACCATCTGGAGTGAGCCGCGTCACACAGCTCACGCCCCAGGCGCGGGCTGCCTGGGCACTGCCCACTCCAGGCCTCACTGGGGTGCCAGGGCTCCACACACCCTTTATCCCCATGTACAGCAGCTGTGAGACCTTTGCACAGAGCTTCTGCCCCACTCCCCACAACACCCACTGCTGGGAGAGGCTGGGGCAGTGGGAGCTCCCCACAAAGCTAGATGCAGAGAGGCTGAAACAAGATCTGCGCATTTCTTCCCTTTCCAAAGGCCTTTCAGGCCAGTGCATTTCAGAGGCAGAGGCCAGGCTTAGTGCCAGCTTCCCCACCTGGAATAAAGGGGGCCTGGCCCCTTTAAGAGCTCTCTCTATCCCAGCCCTTGTTTGCATAAGAATGGGCCCAGCTCGGGGGGGGGGGGGGGGGGGGGGGGGGGGGGGGGAAGAGGAAGGGGGGAAATCCATTGAGAAGGGGAAACAACCAAAAGAAAACATCCCTGGATCAGAGCTGAGCCAGGCAGCTGCTGCCAGACAGGCACTGCTCCATCCCCCACACAGTGCCATGAAGCCCAGCCCTAGAGCCAGCCCCACATATCCATCTCCATCCCAAGGACTGCATCTCAGCAACATCTGCTCAGGCTGCTGCCACCCGAAAGGGACACCATCCCAGCGCCGTGTCCCCCCCGCCAGGCTATTGCTACAAGTGGACTAGAGTTCCCTGCAACAGTGACCTCTGCTGGCTGGAATCTGAACTGCATAGCCAGGTGTCATATGGCCGATACTGCTAACAACTGGTGAGGATTTCCCATTAGCAAAACTCCTGCTGTTTAAGAATGGGAGGATCACAGTTCTACCCTCCCATGGATGCCATTGAGTCACAAGCGTGGCACAGGGGAAGGCCTACGAGTTGCTCCATGAATTCCTGGCGTGTGCTTTGTCCTGGAAGAGCAGCAGTAGTAGCGCTCTGCCCCCGTCCTCCTCAGCGAAGTGAGCTTTCCCCAGCCCTCCCAAACACCAATGTGAGCCAGCAAGAAAGCCCCCAGACTCCTCGCTCCACCCCAGCCCCAGACACTCCATGTAAGTCTCTGCATGGCACATTCACTCCAGAGCTTGGTGGTTGTGACACAAAGACACTCCTCCCCCCCACCTCCAGTAATAGAACCCAGGAATCCTGGCTCTCCAGTCTCACCTGATCTATTCCACTAGACCCTACTCTCTGCCCAGACAACACAAGAATCCTGCTGCCCCACCAGCTTCAAGCCACTAGATCCCCCCACCCTGCTACTCCCAGCTCTGGGAGCACCCTGGAAACGCTGGCATGGGTCAATAGTCCCCTGCTGATCCTCAGCAGCATCAACAGAGCCTCCTGGGAGCTTTGACTAGGCAAATATCCTGCCCAGATTGTTTGTTTAATCAAATAACCACAGCGACGAAGCTGAGCTGGTCTCCGCCCCCACTTCCTATTATGTGCTGGACACGCAACTGAACTCCCTTGCCCAGGCACCCGGCCTGCTGGGGAAAGGTGCTCAATGATGCCTGAGAAGCCATCACAGCTGCAGTTAGCAGGGCAGCTCCAGGCACCAGCAAAGGAAGCAGGTGCTTGGGGCGACACATGTGAAGGGGCGGCATTCCGGCCATTCCTGGGGTGGCACATTTCAAGGGCCTTTTTTTGCTTCGGCAGCAGCTCTGGCCATGGCTTCCCCCCCCCCCCCCCCCGTTCTTTTTTTTTGGGTGTGGAGGGGGAAGCTGCTTGGGCAACAAAAAAGCTAGAGCCGGCCCTGGAAGTTAGCAGCAAGGGGGATTCAACCCTGAATAGCCTACCTAGGGCCGTGGCGGACGCTCCCATCACTGCAAGTTTTACATCAAGATGGGAGGTTTTTCCAGCAGGACTGCTCCAGCCCCGGCAAAGGCCAGGGAAGGCCTGTGGCCTGGGTTACAGAGGCCAGACTAGAAGATCCCCAGGGTCCCTGGGGCCTTTATGGGTACGTCTACACCACATCCTGTAGCCGGCCAGCCCATGTCAGGCTCTGCCCAGCAGGGCTCATGCCAGTGCTCTAAAGCCAGCTGTGTAGACCAGGTGGGGTTAAACTGTGGCCCGTGAGCTGCATGTGGCTCTTTTACAGATAAAGTGCGGCTTGCAGAGCCCCGCCCCCCCATTCTCAGCCCACCAGACTGTACAGGGGAGCTCAGGCTTCTGTCCTGCGGCAGGGTGTTGGGACTAGGGGCTTCTGCCCTACAGGGGGAGGGTCTAAGGGCTTTAGCCCCATGCCCCAGGAGGCAGGGAGGGGGCTTCTCAGCTGAGCACACGGCAGGAGCCTCCCCCCCCCCCCCCCACACACACACACTTAAGAGCAAGGCTCTGTTCGGTCTGTGGTGAAACCCCCATACAAGGACTCGCAGAACATCCTCAGACTCCTGGCACTTTCCATCAGTGGATCTCAGAGCACTTCCCAAAGCAGGTCAGTGTCATTTACTCCCTTTTTGCAGGTGGGGAAACTGAGGCATGGAGCAGGAGAGATTTGCCCAGGGTGAGCCAGTGGCAAAGCCAGGGATAGAACCCAGGCTTCAGCAGCTGCCTTTTCCTGTGATACTGGTTTCCAGTTGAGGGGGAAGCAGTTTTAGGCCACATGAGTCTCTAGTGAGGCTGACTAACCCAGAGGTTCCCAAAGGCTTGCTAGAAACCCAGCCTGCACTACCTAGCATCACCACTGGGGGTCCCCCAAATCCTGGCCTGAGCATGTATGGGAGCAGCTGCTGTCTACCCTAAGCAGCAGACTGGGCAAGTGGAGCAGAGGGAGAGGATTGGTGACCACACCTGGGTGGCTGGGACAGAGACTCAAAAGCCAGCCAGGCAGGTTCTAGAGCCGGCCAAGAGAGCCTCCCAGCTCTGCGCCCACATGTGGCCGTTCCGAGCAGCATCGGGCGTGCCGATTCGGACACATCAGGAGGAGCCAAGAGAGCCCCAGATCCATCACAGCCTGCCAGGAGAAGGGGGCCTGTGTAGGGCTGTTGTGGAGTTTACGGGGCCAGGCACGCCTCCTCCACGCACTAGGGCATGGCATCTTGGCCACTTCAGAGAGTGGTAAGGCAGGAGGGTGGCCAGACAGCAAATGTGAGAACTCAGGACAGCGGGTGGGGGGCAATAGGCACCTATAGGAGACAAAGCCCCAAATATCAGGACTGTTCCTATAAAATTGGGACATCTGGTCACCCTATAGGGCAGCAGCGGGTACAGCCATTGCGCCATGCTGGGGGAAGCCTCAGACCCAGCAGGGACTTCAATATGGGGCAGGTGCAGCAGACATGCCCTAGAGGGAATGCAACAGAGAGGAGCCCTGCCACCACCTGAAGCAGCTCAGCAATTTCTTGTCTAGATCACATTTCCCCTTTCGGGTGGGGAAAACCTCACCCCACTGCAACAAAGGGGTCAGTCCCCACCCCACTCATCTCCACCTCTTGCAGGATGGTTTGGAAGGGGAGCCCAGATGCACCCCAAGGTGTGGCCCACTCCAGATAAGAGTCATCACAGGATGAAGTTGTTCCTATTATGGTTGGGGGGGAGGGGATCATTCCCACCCCCACCCCACCTACAATCCTAGTTCTAGACCAGGCAAATAGCTGTAAATCACAACCCTGAAGAGCATCAAGTGCCTTACGATGCCAGGGGATGGCATGGAGGCAAATCAAGGGGTTCTGCCCCCCCCACCCCCAGCTATTTCCATTCCCCTATGAGCTGGCAATAGAATCCAGGCATTCTGCCACACCATCCCCAGAGGTGGCTGCATCTCAAGACCTAGACCATGCAGGGAAATATTTAGTTTCTGGCCCTGTGCAACTGGTAAGTCCCCTCTCCCCCCAAGGACAGGGGGGGAAAGCACCGTAATGTGTCAGCCTATGGTATTCTAGGCAGCTCCCCCACCCAGTGATGGTATGGAAGGTGGGGGAGGAGAGATGCTAGCCTTGGAGACCCTTGTGTAACCACAGGTTGGATAGAAGTTGACCAATGGTGGGATAAGCTTCCACGCACACCCCCATAGGAGCTGAATCTTGATCTGGAGTGACCCCTAACCCTGGGGGGAGGGGAGGGGCGTTCTAACACACACACACACACACACACACACACACACTGCTGCCACCAGCTAGATCCCACCTAATCCCCAGCCCGTTCAGCAGGTTCCAGACTGTCCGGAGGCCAGTGGCCCAGGGCCAGACATTCCTGCATTTGCAGTGGACTCCCACGCCCCCTCCCCCTCAGGGGCAGAATGTGCCCAACAGATCAAGATATACCAGCAGCGCAGGGGCTGGAGACACCAGCTCCTCTTGCTCCCCAGGTGCCTTTGCTCAGAGACACAGGCCTTGCCCAAGAGGCCTTCCCATCAGGAGCCTTACAAGATGACAGCTTCCCTGGCATCAAGGGACACGGCGTGTGTGGAGGAGGTGGGAAGGGGGGAGGAGAAAGATCTCAAAACAGGAGCTTCCTCAGTCTCTCTCTCAGCAGCGGGGTTGAAATTAAACAATCCCATTCCAACCTGGCAGCTACACCCTTAAACCAATCAATAAGCTAATTATTCATGGATCAGCCAATTAGTTTATCAACTGGATTTAATCCATTGACAGAATCCAGGGTGGAGCGGCTCTTTACTCACCCCAGCCGAGAGATACCAAGACCCTTGCGGATTTACAGAGCAAGATGAGTTAGGCAATTCCCCTCCCCCCGCAAAGAGGAACATTTGTCCCAAATGCAATGGCAGACATGGGAGACCACAGCATGGGGGTGAATCCCCTTCTGTACTTAAGATCATGACCAACCACTGTTTTATCAATTTGCAATGTGCAATGAGGATTCGCTGCCTCTCTATTTAATCCAGCTACCTACAACCCCGGCCAGCCCCACACAGCAATTTTAAAACCAGAAGGGGCTATCGAAGCATCTACACAGCCCTCCTGTCTAACCAGGCCAGAGAATGTCACCCCTGTATTCAGCCCAGTGAACGCACAATTTTAACCAAGGGCTCCGCTACATGAGATAGGTTCAAGATGATGCTTCTCAGGTGTTAATTTAAACCAATTTAGTTGAAGTGTGTTCCCATGGGCCTTCACCAGGTGATTTGTTTCACAGTCGCTAGGGCCCATGTAACCAGGCAGTTGGGTGTTTGTGTGACTTTTTAAAGTCATCTCATATCAGCATCACCTCTAGTGTAGCTGCAGTTATATATTCACTGATGCTGATCTGGCTTATTCCTTCTCCCCTATGGAAATAGCTTGGCCAAGCACCACAAATACAGGACATTAGGTTCCCTGGCACAGACCCCATGGGGAAGTGGGTGACAAAAGCCTTTGGGGGTCTGGGCCCCATTTCTAAAACAGATGCAAGAACTCAGCTGATCTGTTCAGCATCCAGCAAGAGGATGCAGAGTTTGGAACCCAACGGGAGGAAAAGCTGGTTATGGGATGCAACAGAGGCACCCTGGGAACTATTAAGAAAACAAACAGATATGGGATGGAACTAAGAATTGTGGGAACATAACCCCCCCCACAAGCTCCCACAAATTCTATGAGCAGATATCCCACAATGCACAGCGAAAGAGTCCTACAAAATGCAATTGGGGGAGACGCCTACCCCACCTGGCAGGTCTGTCTCTGCAGACACAGCCTTTCACAGCAAGG